>PVJH01006789.1:0-98274 GCA_004026705.1 Nesogale talazaci
AGCCCCTCTGTAAGAGGATGTCTCTTCATCTATTGATGGGCTTTGGGTCACCCATCTGTACTTCCCCCCTATTTATAATGATATAATTTTAGTTCCTTGAATCCTGACACTGGATCCCTTCAGCACCTTGTGGCCACACAGGCTGGTGTGCTTCTTCTATGTGGGCTTTGTTGCTTCTGAGGTGGATGGCCGCTTGTTTAAAACCCCAGATGCGGGCTGAGCCCTGGTGGCGTAAGTGGTTGAGTGCAGAACTGCAGCCCGCAGGCTTGCTGGTTCAATCCAGCAGCGGCTGGGTAGCGCCCACGACCGCCCGAGGCAGTGATGCCCACAAAAAAAAAAAAAAAAAACCCAGATGCTATATCTTTTCATAGTCGGGCACCATCAGTTTTCTTCACCACATTTGCTTATGCACACATTTGTCATCAATGATCATATCAGGAAAACGACCATGCAATGTTATGGTTTTTAGTTCTTAAACCCTGAAAGCTGATCTCTTTGAGAACTCATGGCCCACACACTGGTGTGCTTCATCCATGTGGGCTTTGTTGCTTCTGAGCTGGATGGGCGCTTGTTTACTCAATCCTTGAAGACCCCATCACTAGATGTTACATCTCTAGATAGCCGGGCATCATCAGCTTATGCACACATTTGTCTTCAGTAATCGGGTAGGGAAGGTGCGGCTCAGCTCTTTTACTTCACCATTTCTTCCATGTGTTTTTGCTATTCTACATTCAACAGCAAGTTTCAGAGTCTTTACTGGCATTCACCTTGATCTTCTCTTTCCTCTAGCTCTCTTGAAAATTTGCGTTATTTATGTTCTTGATATCATCACATCTTCTATCATGCTTGTCCTGTGCTTCAAATCTGTTCTTGAGGTAAGCTCTATAATTCAGATGGAATATACTCCAGGTTGTATCTCAGGTCTTGTGAACTTGGTTTAATTGGCTGTTAGGTACCATCAAGTTGGCTCTAACTCAGAGCAATCCCCCTACGTAAGCCAGAACAAAGCACGGCCTGATCATGAGCCTCTTCTCAGTCATCCTTAAGTCTGAACCCATAGTTGCAGCAACTGTATCACGTTATTTTGTCAAAGGTCTTCCTTTTTTTTTCTGTCTTTCTACTTTAACAAGCGTGATGTCCTTCTCCAAGGACAAATCACTCCTGATAATCTGTCCAAAGCAAATGAGATAATGTCTCATCATTCTTCCCTCTAAGATGCACTGCGGTTGTACTTTTTCAAGCCAGATTTATTTTGTTCTATTGGCAGTTCATGGTACTTCCCATGTTCTTCACAAGTATCATAAATCAGATGAATGGATTCTTGGTTTTCTTTTATCAGAATCCAACTTTCACATGCATATAAAACATTTCAATTGGTATTCTGTCAATTCCTAGAGCCTTGTTTTTGCTAGTGTCTTAAAAAAAATACTGTGGATGGAGTCAAGCACATCTTAGCCCCCAAAGTAACATCCTTGTTTTCATCCCTTTAAAGAGTGTAGCAGATGTACACAAAGCAATGTGTCATTTAATCTCTTGACAGTTGCTTTCAAGATGATTGATTGTGGATCTAAGATGAAATCATTGACAACTTCAGTCTTTTCTCCATTTGTCATGAGGCTGCCTATTGGATCAGTTGTAAGGATTTTGGGTGTCTTCACAGTGAGTTGTAATCCATACAAGGACAGCTGAAATTCTTGATGTTCATCAGAAAGCCCTTCATATCTTCTTCCTTGTTTTAATTTAGCTGAAGAAAATTAAAACAAGTCTGTGCAAGTAATAACAGTAAAGAAATATGCCACTTTTGAGGAGAATAAAAAATTAAACCTTGAGGTAATCTTGGCTGGAAGGCTAATAGGAAAAAAGGTGATGAGGAATCAATGATTACTACATGAATAATTATTAATCCCTGTAATTGTAAACTAAGTCTACAAATGGCTGATCAGAGACAAAGCTAAATAGAAAATATATACTTTACTTCTGCTACCTATACTATCCATCAAGAGGTACTATTGCTAGAAAAACCATCTCTTGGGTTCATACTTCTCCCATACTATGCTAAATTTTACTTCACAAAGTTTCTGCTCTGCATTAGACAGATTAGACATGTGTGGCGGTCATGTTCTTATATTAATTTCATGATTGAGATGTAGGGGTGGAGTCTAGCCTGTTAATCTGGAGGTAGCCATTGAGTAGTCAATGAGGTCTCCGTGTGGGCACGGCTTTCTCCTGAGACTTTGGGAAATCTCATGATATTTTCCTCATGGAGATAACAAGCTATCTCCCCAGTTGTTGGGAGTTAGCCTCAGAAACAGTGAATTACTGACAAGACAAGATGGCAGCATCCCAGGAGCTGAAGGGCCTGGAGGAGAACCCACACGGCTTTGCCCTGATGGACCCAGACCTCTGAAGCTGGAGAAGCCACGTGGAGACCCCTGCCAACGCTGAGTTGCCTCTACCACCACTGGATGTTGTTGATGGACTCTGAGGCCTGGAAGCGAGGAGCCATGGGGAGACCCCTGCAGGCACCAGGACTCTGCACCCACTGGCCTGTGACTTTGTGAGTCGAAAGGATACTTTATAGACTTATATCGGGCATATGGGCTAATATCGGACTTATGACTTTGAACTGGACGGAGTTGGGATGCTTTCTTAATGTCCTATTCCTCTTGTATATAAATTGTACCCTTATATTCATATGTGTATCTATGAGTTTATTTCTTTAGTTTACCCAGACTGATATAAAATGGTACCGAGATATTATTCTCTCTTTTAGACTGTAGCTTTGTTTGCTCTGGAATACCTGTCAATGCTTTTAACCACAAGATCCTCACTCACCTCACTTTTTTGGGGGTTTGAATATCCAACAGTTCAGAGCTATGAAATCACTGCTGATAGAGGTGATTTTTATAATGTAATAGCAATTAAAACTAAAAATACATCATACTAAAGAACAAAAATAAATACAGTGATCAACAAAATATGATTACTTTCTGATACAAACTTGATCAATTACTTCTGTAATTGATTCAACTACAGTTGATACAATTGATAATTGTAGGGCTGAGCCCCAGTGGCATAGTGGTTGTGCGCGGGACTGCGGTCCACTGGGATGAAGGTTCGATTCCAGCTCCACAATTGATAATTGTATTATCAATTAATAATCAAATTCATGAGGAGTAGTTGAATAATTTTAATAATGTGGAATACTATGGTTCTGATGAGGACCACATTAAAATGGCAACTTCTACTTATTAAGAAACCTACTAAGTACCACTGTCCAAATTTATAACTTTACATGCATCATTCATTATTTCATTTAATCCTCACTAGCATCTAATGAGACAGGTATAGCTGTTATTTGCTGACGAGTAAATAAGTTTATACAAAGTGAATTAAAATGATCGAGACCACCTAGGTATCTTATTCTAATACCAGTTACTTTCATCATAATTTTACCCTACTACAGCTTCAGTTTCTGATTCCTGATTTTCCTTTCTTTTTCCTTGTCTACTATCTTCTTATTGTCCTTTAATTCTCACTAGGACCTCTTTTCCCAGTGTTCTCCCCAGAATTTCAAAGTTGGATCCTGTGTCCTTTTCTTTGCTTCCATAGCATAGCTTTATCAAAGCAACCCACATATATAGAAATTACTAGAGACAGCTAGTAACTTCTGTCACTGCAAATCAAACCAAAAGCCACTGAGTCAACCTGACCTATCGCAACCCTCCAGGACAGACTAGAACTACTTCTTAAGCACTCGAAGGCTATGAATCTTTGCAGGAGGACATAGCCTGATCTTTCTCCCTCAGCGTGACTGACAGACTTTGCAGTTAGCAGACCAATGCATAATGCACTATGCTACCAAGCTTTCCGATTCTGCTATGAGGCCATAATAAATCCAAAGGCAGTCCCTAATCTCTTCCAAGTTAGCATAGTAAACAAATTACAGTGTGTCTGGTATAATTTGTAAATATTTTACTAACTGAACTAAAATAAATTCTCTTAAGGACTTCATAGAAATCCTTTATGTTTAAAAACTTCAAAACAACAAAAAATAGGAGTAAGAAAGTGTGTAGATAATATACATTATCATGGAAAAGGCTTTTATACTTTCACCAGAACCTATTTAACTTTATCCTGTTTGGCCTTCAATTTTCTTAGTTTATAGAAAATAAATATTAGATACTAGTTGATAACACAGTAAAAACAGTAAAAAGAATTATGACCAAAATGTGAGGAAGAGAGAAAACAAATTCACAGAAGAAAAGAAAAAAGCTAAAGTACATAGGAATAGTTATACTTTGCCATATCTCATTAGTCATTGGAGAATGTCACTTTATAACTGATGCAAATAATGAGGAACCTGGAGTGTGCAAGCAAAGTTTAATTTATGCATACTGTTTTAAGAAGGAAAAAGCATATCAAACAATTTATATTTTCTTTTTTTAAGGATTAAATTTGAAAGTTTCAATTTTAACTCTACATGAGTATTTTAAAACTGTGGTCACTTTTACTATTTCATGGTAACATTATATTAGTCTGTAGAGGTATTGCAATATATAAGCTGGTTATAAATGACCCTAATCTTACAATATTAAAAGTTTGAAAAACAAGTATGTCCTAACCTTATATACACAAATGCTTCCAGGAAAGTATTTCACTGTAAGTTTATAATTGTGCTGCCATGATTTAAGTGTAGGGTTGCTGATTGCAAGATCAAATATCCCACCACTCCGAGGAAGTCCTTTGTTTTCTTACGAAGACTGACAGTCTCATCCACTTAAAGAACCCCCACGTGGACTAAGCCTCTATTGAATTCCCTTGATCCATTTACCGAAGATGTTAATAGTTTTGTTCTCTGAGTGCACTCGATAGTAAATTACTGCAGATATAGTTAGGTTAAAATATCACACCATATCATTTGATTTTTCCCCCTCTTGAACCATTTTAACTAAGCTGGATTACATGAAGAATAATGTGGTTTCAGGCTGGGAGATAGGGTTATTAACAACCCATTATACAGATGAAACATCTTTGCTTGCTGAAAGTGACAAGGACTTGAGGACTTGCTGATGAAGAACAAGGATTGCAACCTTCAGCATGGATTACTATGTCAGGTAATGAAAACCAGTATTCACAACAGCACCAATAGGCAACACGACAATAAATGGAGAAAAGATTGAAGTTGTCAAGAGATCAAAAGATGAATTGCATTGTATAAATTGGCTTCACAGGATCACTTAAAAGTGAAAAGCGGGCTGAGTCCCGGTGGCATAGTGGTTGAGTGTGGGACTGCAGCCCACGGGCTTGATGGTTCAAATCCAGCAGCGGCTCTCCAGGAGCAAGGATGGGTAGCTCCCACGACCACCAGAGGGCAGTGATGCCCCCCCATAAAAAAGTGAAAAGCAAGGATTTTACTCTGGTGACTACAGTGTCCCTGATCCAAGCCATGGCAGCCTCACTCTCCTCATATGCATAAGGAAAACCAAAGAAGAATGGATGCATTTAAAGAACGAGGCTGGTGAAGAATACTGAAAGTAGCATGAACTGCCAAAAGAACACATACGTCTGTCTTGGGAGGAGTGCACTGAAAAGACTCCTCAGAGGTAAGGATGGCAAGACTTTGTCTCCTGGATCTTGAACATGTTCTCAGGTGAGACCGGTCCCTGGAGAAGGACTTTGTTCTCGGAAAAGTAAAGGGAAGTGGAAAGGAAGAAGACCCTCAGCAAGATGAATTGAGTGGCTGCCACAATGGGCTCAAATCCAAGAGCATTTGTGAAGAGGGAGGGCCCAGTGCTGTTTCCTCCCCTTGCATATAGGCTCAGTGAGCCGGAGCTGACTCTGTGGCACCTAAGAACATCAGCACCCTGTTTTTATTGATTGCTGCTTTCCGTTGGTTTTATGCTTTTCTGTGTTTTATTTTGTGGTTGGGGTCTTTTTCATGCGATTTTCTTTATACGGAATGCATGATGGGTAAAACTGGACAATCAGTAACTAGATGAATAGTTAATGAAGCAGGAGAAGTTGGGGAGAAATGGGGAGCTAATAATAATAATGACAGAATGAAAAAAAATGTTGTAGCGTTGATGGTGATGATGAATACACAACTTTTGGTACATTTAAACCACTGAATTATATGGTATGTGAATGATAAGATAATAATACTGTTAAAGAAAACATTTACCTTTCTGAACCCTTAAAAATTGTTTTTATGAGTCAGAATAAACTCTATTGGCAGTGAATTTGATGGTTTGAGAATCAAAGTAAAGTTATCTCATTTGCAGTTAAAATATAGTTACAATTTAGGCAGGGTTTGTTATGTAATAACAGATCAAATTATTGCTAAAAATAATTATTGCAAGTAAAAGGTACATTGTTGATGCATAGGTTATGGCAACAATATGCAAGATAAAATTTTACTTTATAAAATTTTGTGTCATAAATTTAGTATACTTTTACTGTGTAATATTCATAACTGTTTCTCTCTCCAACTCAGAATGTAAGGACCTAAGATACAGAAATGTGGTTATGTATCTAATTCTTTCATATGTAATACCAGAAGGTACACAGTTTTTACTTAATACATACTAGCTGAATGATTGCTACATACAATATGCATGGCCTAATACTCTATATTGCTAAAATCATATATTTAATATTCATATGAATATTCTTAAGTATTTTAAATAATTAACAGTTATTTGTATTATTCATAATAATGTTAATTCCTATGATTACTATCGAACCATAGGAAATCACTTATTTTTTATGTAAAGTATTTAGTTAAATGTATATAAATATACAAAATTATGTTCAACTTTAATGTAAAACATTAACAGTTATCTACTTTTCTTCCTCTTACATATATCACCAAAGTAAAAACACTTACCTGTTTCTACAGGTCTTGTATTCTACTTTAAGAATTGGTTTACAAGATTCAGATTTCTTTCCTTCTCTTTGACTTTTTCCTAAGGAAAGTAGAAGACTTTATTACTGGAGCCAATCACAATGCTCTACATATACCCCCCTCCCAGGGGATGGACAACAGAAAAAGTGGGTGAAGGGAGAGAGCGGTCTCTGTAAGACATGAAAAAATATATACAAATTTTCAAGGGTTTCAATTCTACCTTACAAATCTGTCTAAACCAGAGGACGTACACTGGTAGGGATAGGAACTGGAAACACAGGGAATCCAGGACAGATGGTCCCTTCAGGACCAAGGCTGAGAGTGTGGGAGGGTGAGGTAGAAAGGGGAACCAATTACAAGGATCTACATATAATCTCCACCCCAAGGGATGGACAACAGAAAAGTGGGTAAAGAGAGACATCAGTCAGTGCAAGATATAACAAAATGATAATAATTTATAAATTATCAAGGTTTCATGGGGGAGGGGTGAAAGGTGAAGGAGGGGCAAAAATCAGGAGCTAATACCAAGGACTTAAGTAGAAAGGAAATGTTTTGAGAATGATGCTGGCAACAAATGTGCTTGGCACAATGGATATATGTAAGGCTTGTGATAAGAGTTGTATGAGGCCCCAATAAAATTATTTAAAAAAATTTCTTAGAGGGTTCATGAGGGGGGGTGGTGGGGGTAAGGATAGAAAAAAATGAGCTGATACCAAGGGCTCAAGTAGAAAGAAAATGTTTTGAAGATGATGACAGCAACATCCCTATGTATGTTTGGATTATGATAAAAGCTATGACCCCCCCCCACTAAAATTATTTTTAAAGGTTTTATAACATATTTAAATTACTCTTTTCTATAAGAATTAAAAATAAATGAAACAAGTTAAAATAAAAATAGCTATGTATGAACATTTGTTGTAAATATACCTTTATACATCCAAACATTTTGTTGAATCTGCAAACTGCTTTAGAGTTCTAACATTTGACATATGATCAATTACGTTATATGTCAAATTATTTTTTATTTCACCTTCCATTTGCTACATATGAATCTAGTACCATTTAAAATTATTTTTATTATTTACATTTGAAGATTGAACCAGCAATTTCAGAATTGAAGGCATAGTATACATGTTTTTTCTGCACAATGAAATATTTTACTGTGAACATCTACACTATATTTAAATGTGTATGTGCACAATAGATAGATCTTTGCAGAAAGAACATAATAGAAAATCAAAATCACTCCATTTTCATCACCTTCATTTAATGACATGTCTATTAGACAAGAAACAGGGATGTTATATTTCATAATTTAAAATAACTCTAATTATATTTTCTATTTGCATAAACCAAAAGTAATAGTTCCTTATAGAAAAGAATTCTTTTGTTTAACCTCTCAAAAGATTTTGAACAGTGGATTAAAACAGAAAAAATAAAAGCTTTCTGTACAGGATATATCTAAATCGATGCTTTTGGTTATAATGCTGTATCATTTTGATACAATTTGCAAAGTTTTAAAAATGGTATGTTTATTTTTAATTAAAAAATATCTTATTCTACAGATATAGTTGTCTTTAGACACATATGTAGGGGAAAATGTGCTTTACATTTTCAGAATACTGCTGTTAATTGGATTGCTTCCAACCTAGGATAATCTTACATATAAAAGACCAAGTCCTGAGTCATCTTCATGAACTCAGATAGATATGCGCAAGTGTGGGTGTTTTTTGTCAAACCAGTTCATTGGGTGTTTCCACATTTTTCCCTGACTCTACAAACTAGGAAAGGACATCATAATGGCTTTAGAATGGTACAGCTAAACATAATATGAGGTTGACTTCAATTTGTATAAATGGCAGAAAATCATTACACAACTTATCCATAGCATCTTTTCTAAAATTGTCTTTTCTTTCTCTCGTATACATTAACAAAAACCATGAATAATACAATACTGACCATAACCATTTACATTTTTAAAAGTGCCTATAGCATTTAATATTGCAGAACATGATGATTCTAAAACTCACTCTAGATAGAAATATTAGGAGTAATCTCCAGATGGCTGGTTAGAGTAATGAAATTGGAATAGAAAGACTGAAGAATATGGCCCAAAGGGAGACCTTTTCCCCTCAGTTGATGGATGCTTCCATCTCTATCTTTTTCACTCAGTGCTTTATCTATAATTGCTAAACTTGTAGCTGGCCCAAATAGTATCAAAGGAAGCTTCAAATATTCATTGAAATATCAAAAGATAATAGAATTTTTCCACAAATTTTTGCAGCCCCCCCAAATATATGTGCAACTACTTGTGGATATGAAATTAGATAATATCTTTCCATCAACATATTTTAATGTTATCATGTAATCATTTCTTAGTTATAACTTGGGGGTAAATTTTTTCTGTTTTGATTTTATGAAGTGTCTGTTAGTAATTAAAACCTATTCAAATAGCATAATGTATAAAACATGATCAACAATGGCATTTGTTACTACTCAGAGTAGCTCACAGATACCAAAATCATATCAAATCTATTGCAGAGTTGATTGCAACTATGAATTGTATAGTCTTTCAAGGCTTTAAATCTTTGTGAGACCAGATTGCCTCAGCTTTCACCTGCAAAGCAGCTGGTGGACTTGAACAGACAGCTAATGCTTACTCAGCATTCACTCCAGGGCTTCCGACACTAAAGTTAGTAAGGCACAGAAAATAAGTGGCCACCAAAACACGTGACGTTTAGTAGATTTTATGAAATCAGTGTAAAGTGGCAACCTAATGTCCTATAAACAACAGTAGACACAGTGTTATACAAGTTGAGAATAATACTATTGTTCCCTTTTTTGACAGCTTTACTATGGTCTTACAGATATTTCCTAGAAGCTAGGTTGAATACTAATAGAAAATTGGGATAGGAGGGCATGAGAAAAAGGCAGAATGGATGCAGTCTCAAGGGAAGATAGAAGAATTTGGCCAGATTTTAAAAGTTCTTGGAGGGAGGTAGAAAAAAATCAAAATCCCTACACCTATGATTATCATTCCATTTGGAAATGAGTTTTCTTGGGTATGTAAATGAAACAGTATTAGTATAGAATGTGGATTAAATCATTCTCTTTTGAGCTCATAAAACAAGGGAAAAATAACAGTAAGCAAGGGACAAGGAAGCAGAAATGGGGAAAGGCAGTTGTCATACCACATGAAAATTACTAAGATCAAACAGAAACTGAGAATAAATAAGGACATTTACCCAGAGCCCATAAAAAGAAAAAGTCTTCAGAATTTGTCTTTTAAACTATGAAAAGATAAATCTCTGTGTTTGAAAACATTGCTTGTCATATTTCAGTTATAACAGCACTAGACAAAGAACTAAGTCAGTATGGGCAAAAATATCACTAATTCTTTTTAGTGATATGCCTTGAGGTATTAACAAGGCATTAGGGCAGAGATATCGAGAATACAAATGAAAATTTTGAACTAAAGGATAGGTTAAAAGTAGTGTTAATATTTTTTTCTTTGTAACATTAGTCTTAATCAATCCCTATTGGCCTTCTCTCACCCACCTTGTCCCTGCATTTGTATCAATTGTTATTCCCTTTATCCTGGGCTGGTCGACATCACCACCTTTCCCCCTCCTCCCCCTCTTCAATGTCCCCTACCCTGGAGCCATCAGACTTGTCATTTTCACCTCCAACCTCTTTGTCCAGTCTATCTTGTCTAGATAGACCTGTAGAGGTAGCAATATGTACAAGAAAGGTCTCCTAAAATGGAGCAACTTAAGCAAATAAAACAATGATAACAACGGCAAGAAACCCCCTCAATGTACTATACAATATGTAACAATATAACGTCTGGGGACTTAAAGGCTTGAGTAAACAAGTGGCCATTCAGCTCAGAAGCAATAAAGCCCACACGGAAGAAGCACACCAGCCTGTGTGATCATGAGATGGTGAAGGGATCCGGTGTCAGGCATCAATAAGCTAAAATTATATTATTATTAATGAGGGGGAGTACAGATTGGGGACCCAAAGCCCATCAATAGGTGAGATGACATCCTTTTGCAGAGGGGTTACAAGGAGGAGATGAGTCAGTTAAGATACAGGGTAGGAGCTATGAAATATGCAACCTTCCTCTAGTTCCCATCCTGCCTCCCACCTACTATCATGACCCTAATTCTACCACATAAATCCAGCTAGACCAGGAGATGTACAGTGAAGTTGGAAACATGGGAAACTTAGGATAGATGATCCATCAAGACTAGTAATAGGAGTGGTAATACCAGGAGGATGGAGGGATGGAGGAATAGAAAGGGAGAACCAACTTCAGGGATCTACACGTAGCCTCCTCTCTGGGGCACGGACAACAGGGAAGTGAGTGTTGGGACACATTGGACAGTGTACAGGATGAAAAAATAACTTGTAAATTACTAAGGGTTCAAGGGGAAGGCGGGGAGGAAGGGTAATATAGGGAGCTGATAATGGGGGCCTGGAGGGAGGGAGAATGTTTTGAGAGTGATGATGGCAATGGGTGTGTAAAAGTGGCCTGCATACAGCTGATGTTGTTAGGGATTGTGATGGGAGTTGCAGGGGCCCCCCCAAGAAAATGATTAAGGGGTGGGGGAGGGAAAAGGGGAGTTTTTTTTGTTTTTTGTTTTTTGTTTTTTTAAAGAGGAGCTTGTATCAAGGGCTCAAGTGGAAAATATTGGGAAATGTATGTGGAAATATGTGTGCAAATGTGCTTGATACAAATGATGTACTGAATGTTGTAGTAGCTGTAAGAGCCCCCAATAAAATTTTTTTAAAAAGTAATGCTAATAAACTATATTTCATAAAGAAAGTGTCTGTGCTAAATCATCAACATATTCTCATGAAAGTATTTCCTTAAATATTGGTAGAACTGTAGTGATATCTTCTTCCCTCTTTCATTATGCTATTGTAATTCCTGCTCCCTTTTTTCATGCATAGTCAAATTTCAGTATTATTGATTCTATTGCTCTTTTAAAAAATAAAACAACTTTTGACTATAACAGTTTTTCCTATTATTTGCTAGTTTTCAATTTCATTGATCTTCATAATTTCTTCTAACTACTTTGGTCTTACTTTACATTTCTTTATCTGTTCTCCTCAGGCACAATTATTTATTTCTCATATTTGTTAGGATTTTCTCTTCATATGTATTTTATTCTATTATGTTCATGTATGCTTATATTTATATATATATATATATATATTTTCCTAATAAATTGACCCTTGATGCCTTCTAAAATGCTTTTTTAGACTCTATTAACACTTTTTGTCCTAATGTGTATTTTGTTTCGTTAGTACAGTCACTCTAGCTCTCTTGTCAATGCTGTTGGGGTGAAAGCTTTTCCATAACTATTACTTTACCATAGTAGTTATATCCTTAGACCATTTCCTTATTTCCAGACATCTCCTTTACATTGTTATTTGCCAAATATAATAAACATTGTTTTTATTCCTGTATGTTACAGGTCAAATAATGCATTATTTACATAATTTTATACACTAACACTTTTAATTAATAAAGAAAAGAATATTCACTTAAACTGTCTTTTTTACTTACATAAAACTTTTACTGGTTCTCTTATTGTTTATTCTCTCTATATATGTATATATTTGAGTTATTATGTGCAATCACTTATTTTTATTTATTATTTTTAGGCATCACTGCCCTCAGGTGGTGGGAGTAGGAGGCCCAGTCTTTGCTCCTGGGAGCTGGAATTGAACCCCCAACCCAGTGGGCCGCAGTCCCGCACACAATGACTATGCCACCGGGGCTCAGCCACTTATTTTTAGTCTAAAGAGCTTCATTTAATACTTTTTTTTGTTAAGGCAGGTCTGTTGGCATCAAATTATCTCCACTTTTGTTTTTTCTAGAAAATTTTAATTGTCTTTATTTTCAAAAGATATTTTTGCCAGATAAAGGATTGTGGATTGACAGCCTTTCTTTGAACAATTTGAATATATTATTCCATGGTTTTAATGGGCTTTTATTGTTTCTGCTGAGAAGTCAATTATACATCTTACTGGTGCTTTCTTGTAAGTAGGGTCTTTTTTATCTTCTTGCAGCTCTCGAAGTTTCCTCATTTTCTTTGTTGTGTTCAGTCTTTGTTGAGTTTTCTGGATACATTTATCAATTGGGGGAATTTTCAGATATACTTGTAGTGAATATTTTTCTACCTCTCTCCTCTCCTTTCAGTACACTCATTAAGCACATGCTAATATACTTAACGGGTCCCACAGTTTGCTAGAACTCTCATTTCTCATTCTCTATTCTTCACATTGGATTATCTTCAGCATTCTTTCTTTAAGTTCAGATACTTTTAGCTGTCACTTTAAATCTGTTCACGAGTCTTTCTAGGTATTCGATTTTTTTCAATTATTGTATTTATTAAACTTGAGAATTTCCATTTGGTTATTTTTTATCTTTTCAATAATACTTTCTATTTGATGCAATATAACCATTAAGTCTTACTGAATTTCTTCTATCATGACTTCCATGAACTCTATGAATATGTTTATAATGGCTATTTTGAAGTCTTTTTCTGATCAATCTGACATCTCCATATTCTTAAAGGTATTTCCTGTTGCTTGCTTTTTTCTGATGTTTGAGTCATACTTTCCTATTTCCTTCCATGCCTCATATGTTTCTGATGCAAATTAGACATTTTAGGTTATGAGGATAGATTCCCATATTTTAAGGATTATTATTTTTTTTATGTTATTAAATTAATTTAGCAAAGTTAATTTCCTCTCTTACAATAATAAGTACTGTTATTGCTACTCCGGGGAGGTGTGTGTGTGTACGGGGGGGTAGGGGGGTATGCTCACAGTTGCCCTGTGGTGAATATGATCTGGATAGGACTCTCTTCTGTTCTTTCTTCAATCACACTCAATTTTTAAATTCCATTAATCATCGGCTAATTCCTCAATTGTTTTCAACAGTATCCAAAGGAATAAATTGTCCTACCAAAGAATCCATTCAAATCAAAGGGCTTTTGGAGAAATATTTTCTGAGAGTAATATTTGATAATGGTTTCTACCCTAAGAATGTTCCTTCCAGCTGACTCATTTATTCTCCGGTTTGTTCCTGAAAACGACCTTCAATGTTATTTAGCATGAATCTTGAAACTCCGCCTAAAAGATGTTCACTAAAACTTCCAGTTAGCCTTGAATTTCTGCATATTTTGTTCTTGCAAATGAAGACAGTTCCTTCATGAAGAGGTTTGGAGCCAGTTCATGGTATGCGTCACTCCACCCACAGGCCATGTCTCTTGAGAAGTGCACTGGAGCTGGTGGTGGGATTAAGGAATAGAAATCTTCTCTTGGAATGACAGTTCCCTTCTAAAAGATGAAAGCTTAGTAGCCAGGGAGCAGCAGCTTGAAGTTCCTTCAGCTTGACTTTCCTGGCATAGAAACATCACCTTATGAGCCACAGCTAGAGACCAAAGCCCCAATCTTTTCAGCATGCAGTGCCCAAGGTCGAGCCTCCGTTCCATGACTGAGGGCTGGGCAGCAAAAATGAGCCCACATTTCTCAACCACACTCACCTGGGACTTAGTCTCAGCAACAGGATGAGAAATGCTGACAACCTGCTCCTCCCAAGAAGAAAGCCTTCTCTGACTGGGACTGATGGGAGAGAGCCCTGTGTTCTTGACTGAAGAAGTCTGGAGTGGAGTCTTCACTTCACTGAGCTGGGAGTGGGGAGAGAGGGAGTGGTTTTGGTTCAAGTACCACAGACTTTTGCTTTCTTATCAATTTGTCATAGGTTTTTCTTGAATAGGTGCTTCTTCATTTGTTGTTAGACCTGAGGACCATTTCCAGAGCTTTCAGAGATTGTAGGATTTTAAAACTAGTTTACACCAGAATCATTGGGATGAAGTCAGAAGAACTACTCAGATTGTCATGCCAGAAATTAGCCATCTATTATTGCTGATGTTTATAAATTTTAATATATTTTGAATATAATTACTTTACTAGGATGTGGTTTTAAAAATATTTTCTATCAAAATGCTGTTTTATCGTTCTCTGTGCAGTGCCTTTTTAGAGCAAAAAATATATTTTCATAAATATTGAAATTCTTTATTTTATGAATCTTACTTTTGTAGTCATATCTGAAAATTCACTACTAAATCAAATTCACACAGAATTTTGAATATTTTGACTGCCGGAAGGTTTATGCTTTTATGATTTCACAATTAAAGTCTGACTATTTTAGTTAATTTTTCTAATAGTTTGGGATATACTTTGGCATTCTTTACTTATTCATTTTAATATATTATACCCAATTGTTTATACAGTGTTTTTTTTGGGGGGGGCATCAATGCCCTCTAGTGGTCGTGGGAACTACCCAGCTCAGAGATCTGCTGCTGGATTTGAACCGCCAAGCCAATGGGCCACAGTCCCCGCACTCAACCACTACACCACCGGGGCTCATTCCCCAGTGTTAAAAAATCTCTTAAGTGATTTGTATCTGCACCTTTGTCAATTAGCAGTTGACTGTGTATAGGTCTATTTCTGGGCTGTCTTTTTTTGGGGGAGGGCATCACTGCCCTCTGGTGATCATGGGTGCTACCCAGCGCTGCTTCTGAGAGCCACCGCTGGATGCTGGATTTGAACCGCCAAGACCACGGGCCGCGGTCCCGCACTCAACCACATATGCCACTGGGGCTTAGGCCTCCCGTCTTTTATGTTTCGTTGTCTTTCACTTTGGTATAACCATTATTTCTTGAAACACAGTATTTAGTAAGGCTAGAAATTGAGTATTATGATTCTCATGCTTTATTCTTTTCCAGAATTGTATGGCTATCCTAGTTGTTTTATCTTTCCATATGAATTTTAGAATCAATTATTTTAAAATGTTGCTAAAAGTTGG
This sequence comes from Nesogale talazaci, assembly GCA_004026705.1. NCBI lineage: Eukaryota > Metazoa > Chordata > Mammalia > Afrosoricida > Tenrecidae > Nesogale > Nesogale talazaci. Next base: position 15,798 of record PVJH01006789.1, read on the forward strand.
ATTGGAATTGCATTGAATCTATAGGCTAAATGAAAGAAAATCAACATCTTAAGTACTTTGAGTATTCTAATTCCTAAAGACAGTTTATCTCTTATTTATTTAGATCTTTGATGTCTTCAGTATTTTTATAGTTTTTGGCAGGTAGATCCTACACACCTCTTTGTTCAATTTTTACTTAACAGTTTCTTGTTTCTTTGTGTGTGTGTGTCTGTATTGTTCTTGTGGTTGTAAAGGTATGTTTAAAATTTAATTTCAAGTATCACATGCTCATTGGAGGTATTCTGGAATATAATCAGTATTTTTCTGTTTACCTCCTATCACATAACTTTGCTGAAATAACTTAATAGCTCATGGAGATTTTTGTAGTGCTTTTATATTTCCTTTATAAACAAAATTTGTGAATAACGTCTGTTTATTTCTGAAAGATCAGCAGTTTGATACTATTAATGGCTCTGAGGGAGAGAGATGGACTATTCTACTCCCATAAATTCAAGTTACAATCTCAGAAACTCACAGGGGCAGTTCTAACCTGTCTTATAAAGTCACTCTGAGTCAACTTCAACTCAATAGCAGTGAGTTTGTTTGCTTTTAGTTTGGTATGGCTTTTACTTGGTTATTGCACTAACTAGAATGTTTAGTACAATGATGAAAGGGAATTACACTGAATAAATTTATAGGCTAAACTCAAAAGGTAAGAGAATACATTCTTGTCTTATTCCCCAACATACAGGAGAAAGCACACAATTTTTCAGAATTAAATAATAACTCTGTTAAAAATAATATTATTTGTTAGATCCATAAAATTCCTTCCAATTCCTCACTGGCTGAGAGTTTTAATTTTAAATGATCATTAGTTTATTTAATATATTTCTCTAAAATTTAGAGATTTAGAGTCTAAATCAATGCTTCCCAAAATGAGTGATGCCGTCCTCTGAGAGGTGCTAAGAGGGGGGTATTGCAAAAGCAGATACCTACTTAATCCTGGATTATAGGGAATAGCACAAGCATTTCTAATTGCTGACAGGGGAGTGATGAGTTTTGGGGTTCTTTTATTTTTTCTCTGAAAATGGGGTGGTAGACTGAATAAACTATGATCTAAATCTATTGAAATGATTGCAAGAAGATCCTCATTCAGTCTATTAAGTTGAATTACATAGACTAATTTTTGAATAGTGAACTAGCTTTCTGTCCCTGACCTGAAATCCATATATCATGAGATAGCATCCTTTTGCTAGCATTTTTTGCATATTCCTATAAATATGCTTGTGAAGATATTGCCTCTCTTTTTCCTGTAATGCCCTCAGTTGTTGTCGTTGTTGTTGCTGCTGGGTACCATGGTGTAGTTACAATTTGGAACAACCCTATGTTCAACACAACTAATGCTTTTATTTACTCTGATTTTAAATTAATGCTGGTTTCATACAATGACTGTTGAAGAGTTGCCGCCCATCCTATTTTCCATAAGAGACTGTGCAAACATTGTTATCTTTGTTCCTAACATCTTTGGTAGAATTTGTCACTGAAACCAAAAGGACTGAGATTTTTTTTTTTTTGGTTGAAGGAAGGTGGCACTTTCTCATGTACAAATTCAACTTCATTTAAAAAACAGGGTTTTAATATTATCTATTCCTTACTGTGAAAATTATGAATCTTTAATTTGTCTGTTTCATGAAAGTGGTCAAATCTCATAATATTCATAATATTATAACAATTTTCATAATATTTGCTTTTTGCTATGCATCATTGAGTTGGTTCTAACTCATAGTGATCCAAGGGCCAACTGGGTGAAAGTGTTCTGTCTTTCCCCAGCCTCAAAATCAATCCTATGTTTAAACCCAGTTTTGCAGTCACCAGGTCAATACATCTCACTCATCTCAAACCCTCTATTTTACCAAGTATGATGTCCTTCTACATGGACCGAGGTCCCCTGATAATATGTTCAAAGTACATAAGGCAAAATCTCATCATCCTTGCCTCTAAGGAACAATCTGTCTGTACCTCTTTTTTAATACAGGTTGTTTTTTCTTCTGGAAGTCTATGGATATTTTGATATGCTTTGATCACATCATAATTCACAACCATCAATTCTTCTTCAGTTTTCTTACTCATTGTCCTGATTTCCCTTGTTCCTGGGGTGATTGAAAATACCATGGTTTGGGTCAGGTGCATCTTAGTCCTCAAAGTGACATTATTGCTTTTGAATACTTTAAAGAAGTCTTTTGCAGAAAGATTTGCCTACTGTAAGCACTTGAGCAGTTTTGTTTACTATTATTTCCATGAGCACTGGCTGTAGATGCAAATAAAATGAAATTCTTGGCAACTTTAATATCTTCTCTGTTTATCACTGGGGCCCCGGGTTGCATAGGGATTACATGTTGGGCTGCATCTGCAAAGGTAAGCTATTCAAAACCACCAGCCACTTTGCAGGAGAAAGAAGGGGTTTTCCATTCCTTTTAACAGTCATAGTCTCAGAACTCACAGGGACAGATCTAACCCTGTCCACTAAGGTTACTATGAGTTGATGTAACAGTGACATCCTCAGCTGCCAATTTGAGACTTAAGAGTGAAAGGGTGGAATTTCACCTGTCACTCAGGTCCTAGATTAGTGACCACATTAGGAGGTGCTAAGGAGATAAATAGCTCGCTGGAGGCAAGGACATGTACTCTCCCTGTAAGACATTCCTGATAAAAAGTCAGATGAAGTTATGTTCGAGTGCTAGAGCTGGAAGAGCCACGTGGAGGAAGATTCATGCCAACCAGAGCTGTGATGATTCCGCCATCACTGAACCCACAGGACTTTCCATCCATTGGACTGTGATCTTCCTGCATTGGGCATCATTGCATGTATTTTGTGAGTCTGAAGAGGACTTTATAGATTGGTATCAGACATATGGGCTAATATCAGACTTATGGACTTGATCTGGTCCAGGCTGGGATATATTCTCAAGGTTCAATTGCTCTGGTATATAAAGCTCTTTCTTATACACATATGAGTGTCTATGAATTTGTTTCTGTAGTCTACCCAGACTAACACTCTGTGTTTGTCAATGGGAACCCTGGTTGCATAGTGGTTATGTGTTGGACTTCAATTTTCACAGGTAAATGGTTCAAAGCCACCAGCCGTTTTGCAGGAAAAGATGGGGCTTTCCACTCCCACTACCAGTAACCGTCTCAGAAACTCTCAGGGACAGATCTAACCCATTCAATAGGGACATCCTGAGTTGGCTTCAACTTGATGTCAGTGAATTTGTTGTTTGTTTCCTTTACATTTATGTATTATAGTCCACGATGAAGTATGCAATCTGATTTTCATCAGTATGTGCCTCAAGTCTCTGCTGTCATCAAGCAAAGGGGGGTCATTTGTATATCGTGGGTTGTTTATGAGCCTTCCTCCAATCTTGATGCAACATTCTTCTTCATATATTCCAGCTTCACAGATTATTTGCTCAGCACAGTCTGAACAGTATGGTGTAAGGGAAAAATGCTGGCACAAAACTTTCCTGATTTTAAATGCTGAAATAGTTGAATGCCACCCAGTTCTTTTTGATACAGTGACTCTATGTATTTCGTCCATCATCTCTGATGCTTCTTGCACAGTCCATATTTTGTCCATAGAAGCCTTAAATGTTACAACACAAGGCTGAATGATTTTCTTCATTTCTTTCAGCTTGAGGAATTCTGAGCATATTACTCCCTTTTGGCTTTCTAACTTCAGGTATTTCCACATTTCATTATAATACTTTGTCTTCTCAAGCAGACCTTTGAAATCTCCTATTCTGCTCTTTCAGTTAATCCTTTCTTCTAGTCACTCTAGCTTCTCTAAATTCTAGAGCAGGAGTTAGGAATCTCCAGACAGTGAGTCATAAGCAGCTTGAAAAATCGTCAATACCAGCTAACTTTACATGTCTCACCAAAGAGATTGATGCTTGTTGGTAACAGCTTCAAATTTTTCATCACTGGCTTTAATAGTTGGAGCATAAATTAAATAGTAATCCTATTAATTGGTCTTCTTTGTAAACCTAAGGATACTATCTTATCGCAGATACAATTGCATTTCAGAATAGATATTGAAATGTTCTCTTGGTGATGACTGTGATCACACTCTTCACATTGTCATTCTTTGCATAGGAGACAATATGATTGACTTACTATGGTCAAAATCAGTCCATGTCAGCTCACTAACATCTTTAAGTGTTGCATTTTATGTTTGACAACTTCTAATTTTTCTAGAGTCCTACATTCACATTCCCATTATTAATGAATGTTTGTGGCTGTTTCTCTAATTTTCACATAAATGCAATAATTGCCACATTGCCACATTAGCAAAGAAAGTATATTGAATTTTATTTCATCCACATCAGAAAGGTTGAGTCCACTGTGAGGAAGCAGCACTACTCCAGTCATATTTTGAGTTTCTTCCAACCTAAGGGACTCATCTCTGACACTGTCAGAAAATGTTCCAATATCATTTATGATATTTTCAGTGATTATATTTTCACAAGTAGACTACTTCTTTTGTCTTCCTACTCTTCCTTAGTCTGGACACGACACTGAAACCTGTTCACCATGATTGAGGCTGTTAGTATATGAAATAACCATGGTGGCATAGTTTCTAGCATCACAGCAACAAGCAATCTTTTTGTTTTTGTTTTTGGGCATCACTGCCCTCTGGTGGTCGTGGGCGCTACCCAGTGCTGCTCCTGAGAGCTGCCGCTGGATTTGAACCACCAAGCCCGTGGGCCGCAGTCCCGCACTCAACCACTTACGCCACCGGGGCTCAGCCCCGCAACAAGGAATCTTACATGACAAAATGACAGATGAATTATGGAGTATTCCCCTATACTTTTAATCAATTGTTCATTGTTTATTGTAAGAATTTGTGTCAACTCTCTTTTTACTTTACTTGTTCAATTTGGCTAGAGCTTTATAAACTTTATTGGATGCTTTCAAAGTTCTCTTTTGGTTTCATTCATCATCTGTTTTTAATCTGTTTTCAATCGCATTAATATATGTTCTATTCTAATTTTAATTACTATCTTCATTATAATGGTTTTGAGTTTCATTTCCTCTGCTTGTTAAAAAAACCATGTGTATTAGATAAAAGATTACATAACAAATTAATTTTCCTGTCAATAGCTCATAAACAAACTGTCCTGTTGCATTGGTTGTAATCCTGAAATGTGTCAGTACTTTTCCTTTTTTCTCTGGGTTAAAATTTCCATTCATCTGATTTCTATATCTATTCTTCATTATTTTTTCATCTTTGGTTTGGGGTAAATGTTGCACTTTTGGTCTCATACAGTTGATTATTTAGAGGAGTACATGCTTCTTGTTGTCTGTTTTACAGTCCAATCTTTTATTTGGTCAGAATGAAGCCTCTGAGAGTGTCTTCAGCTTAAAGTTAAAAGGTTTGATTCAAAAAACTTTCTCAGGGGTATCTCTATTCTCTTTTTGAACAGTAACTATGATATTGTCTTAGTGTATGAATTTGAAATTTGTTATTTTCTTTTCTTTTTAACCCAGTCTAACCAGGAATTTCTATTGGCAAGGTCAGTGTGGAAATAGTCATTGCCAAGTACCATCTAGTTCAGTGGTTTTCAACCTTCCTAATGCTGCGAATTTTTAATACAGTTTGTTGTGTGTGGTGTCCTCCAACCATAACATTATTCTTGTTGCTCCTTCATAATTTTGAATTTGCTACTATTATGAATTGTAATGTAAATATCTAATAGGTGGGGTGCATTAGGTGACCTTGTGAAAGGGTTGTTTGATATCCAAAGGGGTCACAACCCACAGGTTGAGAACCACTCTAGTTCTTCTGATCTCAAGTGAGAAGGGCTATAATTCATGTGGAACTTAGTCTTTTGGATTAGATACTTCTTTATGCTTATTCTTGTCTCTGTATGTCTATCTGGATAAGATAGACAGGATAAACTTTCTAGAGGAGGAAAAGACAGGACCGATGATTCTGGGGGGACAGGGGAGAGGGGTAGGCAGGGGAAAAGAAGGGGGGTGTCAATAAACCTAGGGACAAGGGATCAAAAAGTGATCTAAAACCATTGATGGTAAGGAGGGCATAGAATGTCTGGTGGGGCTTGATCAAGAAGAATTCCTAAAACCCAAATGAAGGCCAAACATGATAGTGGGACAAGAGGAAAGTAAAAGGAAATAGAGGACAGAACTAGTAAGCAAAGGGCATTTATACAGGTCTAAATACCATATGTAAAGATATTCATATATATAATAGGAAAATAGATCTATGTAAATATATTTATACATTAAGTATTAAGGTAGCATATGAACATTGGGTCTCCACTCAAGTACTCACTTAATGCAAGAACACTTTGTTCTAGTAATCTGGCTTTCTGTGATATTCACCTTCCCTACACAATCGCTGAAGACAAAATGGGTGCATAAGCAAACATGGTGAAGAAAGCTGATGGTTCCTGGCTATCCAAAGCTTGAAGGTAAACAAACAGTCATCTAGAAAGCCCACATGAAGAAGCACACCAGCCTGTGTGATCATGAGGTGCCAATGGGATCAGGTATCTGGCATCAAAGACCCAGAACAAAAAAAAAGGTATCAATGTGAATAAGGAGAATAGCAGAGTAGATACTCAAAGCCTATCTGTAGACAATTTGGCATACCCTTACAGAAGGGTCACAAGGAAGAGACAAGTCAGTCAGGATGCAGTATAGCACTGATAAAGCATACAACTTTCCTCTAGTTCCTCAATGCTACCCCCGCCACCCCCCCATCATGACCCCAATTCTACCTAATAAATCTGGCTATAGTAGAGTATGTACACTGGCACAGATAAGAGCTGGGAACACAAGGAATCCAGGACAGATAAAATCCTCAGGATTAATAATGAGTAGCAATACCAGGAGAGTAAGGGTTTGGTTGACAGAGAAAGGGGGAACTGATCACAATGATCTACATATAACCCCCTACCATGGACAGCAGAAAAGTGGGTTAAAGGAGATAGTGGTTAGTGTAAGATTTGAAAAAATATTATAAATTATCAAGAGCTCATGCAGGAAATAGGGTGGGGCAAGGAGGCAATGAGCTAATACCAAGGGTCAAGGAGAAAGAATATGATTTGGAAATGGTGATGGCAACATATGTACAAATGTGCTTGACACAATGAATGGACGTCTGGATTGTGATATGAGCTGTATGAACTCCCAATAAAACAATTGTAAATAGATAAATTACTTCTTTATGATTTTGCTTTTTAAAATTCTTCTATATTCCTAACAATGAGATGATTAGATGATAGTTCAAAACTTTTTAAGACTCTACACACTATTCACCAGTCCGAGATGTAGAAGATTATGAATCGTGTCTTACCAATTGACTTAAATGTCCTCTAGGTTATATAGTACCTGGCTTTCAGGTTCTGTGGTTAAGTCCCAATGTCTAGGTAGTTTCTATAAGTGTACTCCTACTTTCTCAGTTACATTAATTTACATGTAGCATTTGAAAACAGATATGAATCTGTCATGTTGTGTTTAATGTATTTCACCCTCCAGATTCATCTGCATTTTATGGATTCATCCTTCTTTATCATTCTTCAGTATAGTACCTGTTAGTTTATCCATGCATCCACTGATAAACATTCAAGTTGTTTCTATCTTTTTGGTATTAAAGAATAATGCTTTCATGAACATGAATTTGCATGTCTATCTGTGTCACTGCTCTTATTTTTATAGTATATGCACCTAGGAATCAAAATGTTAATGAAACATCATATTGTTTTCCTTACCGCTTGAACCATTCTGTAGTCTCACCATATTGTTTTCTTTATTGTTGATCATTGTGAAGAGCCTCAGTCTTACAACAGCTTCACTAGCATTAGGTGTTATGGTTTTCCTTTTCTTATTTTCAATGCCATCATGAGAGGCATAATGTAGTATCTTCTTCTCTACAGGCTAATGATCATAAATATCTTTCCATGTGTTTATTAGTCACCTGAGTATATTTTTGATGAAGTTCCTATTCATATCATTTACCCATTTTAAATTGATTTTTTTGTCTTACTGAGGTGTTGATATTTTCTGTAAATTTTAGTGGTTACTTCATTAGCTATGCCATAGACAAAAAAAATTTCCCAGTCTGTAGGTTCTGTTTTTACTCTTTTTGGGGGTAGGGCATCACTGCCCTCTGGTGGAAGTGGGAGGCCCAGCCTTGCTTCTGGAGAGCTCCTGCTGGATCTGAACCGCCAAGCCCATGGGCCGCAGTCCTGCACTCAACCACTACTCCACCGGGGCTCAGCCCCTTTTTTTACTCTTTTAATGGAAATTCAATAGGAAAATGTGAAACTATCCCTGTGGGTTTCCAAGGCTACGAATCTTTATGGAAGCAGAAAGCTTTATCTTTCTCCTATGGAGCAGATGGTGTTTTCAAATTACTGACCTTGTGGTTAGCAGCTCAGAAGGTAGTAACCCACCAAACCACCAGAGATTCTTGATGTTTACCTTAAATAAATAAAAGCATATGCAAATCTCCTAATGAGTTCCAGAAAAAATTATATTCCATTGTATCCAGCTTGTGTTGCTATAAGGGAGTGATGCTAGTTCCTGGTTTCAGAATCTTTTGAGATGAATCTGGAACTGCTTCTTATTGGTATTTTGACAGAAAATTTAGCAGTTAAAATGTCTTCCTTTTTCTGTTTCTCTCTTGAAATAATTTTTTATATGTAGGTGTTAACTGATATTAATTTCAAAACATTTAATTCTTTAAAGATAGCTAATTCTTAAATAAAAGGTAACAAACAGAGATTTAAATAGTCAACTACTTTGCTGAGTCTTACACCAACTTAGAAAACCTGGTGGAGCAAAATACAGTTTTACTAATTGACAGCATATTCATGGAGCAGTGAAACCATCAGCTGCTCTTTAGAAGAAAGAAAGGGTTTTCTTATTCTGTAATAATCTATAGCCCTCTTAAATTTTTTGTTATATGTTTCCCTGTTTTTAGCAGATGAAACCTAGGATTGATGAACCAATAGAGATAGCAAGTAAAATAAGGATTCCTTGGGGGTACAGTGGAGATGGGTTAGGTAACTGGGAGATGATGTCAAGGAGTTTGCAAAGGAAAAGAATATTTTGACACTGATTGTGGTAGTCGTTGGGCAATGCTGCTTGATGTTTATGTAAAGTTTCATCACTCAAGAGTTTAATCTGTACAAATCAAGAATTCATGCATTGTGGTTTCTAGCCAGTCTATACTTGCATAGTTTGCTTTCCACAACAGTGTTTTAAGGTACATATTGTTTGTTAGATTAATGGCACTGACAACAGAAGGAGCTTCTAACCCAAGGGGATGGTTGATAATATTCTCTAACAAAATAATAATGATGTCTCTAACGTGAACTAGAATCATACATGAACTAAAGATATATTCATGGATTTGGGCTCAATGGTTAGTATCAACCGCTAGCTAAGAAAAATTACTTCCTATGGCATGACCTTGCTTGATGCTCACCTTCCTGAAGAGATCACTGAAGACATGGGTGATAGATGAAAGTGTGGTGAAGAAACCATGTGGTGTCTGGCTATCAGAAAAAAAATAGCCTCTGGAATCTTAAAAGCTTGTCTTCAAAATAGCAGTTATCAAAGTGAGGAAGAAGCACATCAACTTGTGTGATCCAAGAATTGTAAATAATAAACTCCAAATATGAAGGTTTGTGTGAAATTTGGACATTAAATAGGAAAGACTCAAGAAAAATCAATGCAAAAATCAATTGTGGTTCTGGAGAAGAGTATTCTGGAAAAGAATAAATTAGCGGCAAGGATGACAAGTCTTAGTTATACATATTTTGGGCAAGCTGTCAGGAGAGACCAGTCCCTGGAGAAGGACATCATGCTTGGAAAAGTGGAGGAACAACAAGGAGGAAGGTCCTCACCCAGGTAGATTGACATAGCGGCTGCAACAATGGGCTTGAGAATAGGAACAATTGTAAGGGTGGTGCAAGTCTGTGCAGTATTTAGTTCTGTGGAATGGGGAGTCACTTATGGGTCAGTATTGATTTGATGGAACTTAACCAAAAGAACAACAAATCCTACGGAGGGAATGGTATAAGAGCTTAAATTGTTTACATTTAGTTTACAGAAGGATCTGGTTGACAGTGAGAGCCCAAATCCATTTGCAGGATCCACACATGGATTAAGCCTCCAGGACATCTGTTTTGTCCATAGAACTGTAATGTGAATATCATTGTTATCAAGCAGAATAGAGTAGATTTCTTTGGCATGTTTTTCTGTATATGAAATCCAGGATAGGTAAAGTTATATAGAGATGGCGAGTGCATTGATGGTTTCTTGTGGTACATGGTGCGAAAATGGGGAGCTGATAATGAGTACAAAAAGAAATTGTTCTAAAATTGTGCAGACAATTGTACAACTCTTTTTAATATGAGTGAATTGTTGAAATTGCATGATGTATCAATAAAACTTAAAAAAATAAGTTAATTTAGACTCTAATGAAAGACATACATTAAAACAAACAAAACCCCAACAATTCATAGCACATGACCTGGGTAATCAAGGGCTGTGCAGCAAATAGGTCAAAAGGTTCAATTAGGAACCTAGTACTGACCATACTTTCCCCTTGGGTTCTATATAAGTATTGTTAAGCTATTTTTTCTTAATGGGTGGTTTCCCCTTCATTTACTCACCAACAGGAATTGTCTTTTCTGAGACCTGTGTGCATCCCTCTGCCCTTCCTGATTGAATTCTCATTAAGGTTTGCTTATAACTCTTGTAGAAATGTCTGTTGATTTGTGGTGACTTCAGCACAATATTCTATAGTAACAATTGTACAACTCTTTCCCTCTCCCCACATGCTGAAAAACGGATCCCAGATGAGAGGTTTCCTCTGTCGAAGTTGGTTTTAAGGTGTACATATGATATATGATTCATGGACACAAAGTAGGCACTCTACTTGCTTGAGAAGTGGATGGCCACTTTTGTTGTTTCCATTTATTGGCTATTATGAATAAATTTGCAATGGATATTTGTTTATAACTTTTGTGTGGATATATCTCTTTTGATTACATACCTAGAATGAAATTGGTTACTTTTTGAAGGGACATCAAGTCTTTTTTTAATATGATTGAATTATTCAATTGGTTGATGTCAATTATATGCCAATAATTTTTTTTAATTGAGTGAATTTAGACTCTAATTACACACATTGAAGTAAACAAAAATAACAAATGGCCATCAATAGATAAATAAGATACAGTATTACTTATATAATAGAATACTATTCAGTAATGACAAAGAAATGCTGATGCATCCTACAATGAAGATGAATTTTAAAAAAACGATAAGTGAAGAAAAGATGTTCCTGGAGGGATGTAAATAATTAAGCACTTGACAACTAGCCAAAAATTGAGGGTTTCGAACCCATTCAGAGATGCCTTAGAAGATAAGTCTGGAGATCTGTTCCTGAAAATCTTATGAAACAGTTCTACTCTGCACATACGGGTTCATCATGAGTTAGACTCAACCAAAAACAACAAGGCCCAAATGACTGCATGTCATATTATTCAAGTCTATTTATATTAAATGACCAGGATAAGCATATATATAAAGAAAGAAAGATTATTAATTACCTGGGGCTGTAGGAACTGGAATGTGGAATGATTGTTAATAAGTATGGGATTTTTGTTTGGGATAATAAAGGTATTCTAAAATTAAATTTTGCTGATAATTACATAAATTTGAATATACTAACATTTTGTATACTGTAAATGCATGAATTATACTGAACTACATAAGTAATTATAGAATTACTGTAAATGAATTATATGGTTAGTGAATTTTATGGTATTAATTATATAATTAACTAATTAAATATAACTCATAGCTAACCTACAATTAAAAGTAAATTGCAGAGTCTCTTCTGAAATCCACTTTGATCTTTTCTTTCTTTCTTGTCCTTTTAATAACCTTTGCTGTCTTCATGAATGATGTTTTTGTTCTCCTCTCACAGATCATCTGTAATTAGTGTTTAATGTGTCAAATCTATTCTTGAGATATTGAACTTGCCCACAGAGTTGTAGAGTGGAGCCCGTAAGAGTAGAGCCTTGGAGAATCTTCCTTTGTTGATGGGACATAACATGAAATGGGAGAAGATAGCTACTAAGACGTCTTAGTAATCAGAACTTGGAATGTATGAAGTAAGAGTCTAGGGAATTTTAAAGTCATCAAAAATGAAATACATAAAGAAAGATATCCTGGGTGTTAGTGAGCTGAAATGAACTGATACTGGCCCTTTTGAATCAGAAAATCTTATGGTATACTATGCATGGAGTGATTCAATTAAGAAGGACATTGAATGATTGTCAAAAAGCACTTTTCAAGATTTATCCTGAAGTACAATGCTGTTTGTGATAGGATTATATGGATCTGCATATAAGGAAATCCATTTATACAACTATGTTCAAATTTATGCACGAACCACAAAAGTTAGTAATGGAAAAGTTTAAGAATTCTACGTCTTAAGTCTGAAATTGATTGTGCAAATATGTAATAAAGATGTATGCATAATTATTGATCAATATATAGAGTAATATGTGGTGAATTAACATATTTACACTATTGTATATACCTATGTATATTTTTATATACCCATAGAATTGATTTTTCTTATCCTTCTATATCCCTGAGGATAAATAATATTGCACATTTATTTTAAGGTTGATGGCTAGTTATTTTGTGAAATAACTAGCTGAAAATATTCTAGTCATTATATTTTGTTTAATAAACAGAATTCTGTTATTGACATTTTTCTAAGTAATTTTAGTTTTTCAAGTGTGGAAATACATTGTGTAAATTAATTATAATTTTAAATTATCTTTATAAACTTTATATATCATATTTACTTTTCAAGTCTATATATACTCATATTTCCAAAAACATGTCAAATAATAGTGGTAATGTGGATACACCCTTGTTCTATTTCTGAGTAATACAATGTAACAATTTTGCTAGTAAGTGTTTCTATAGATATGATTAAAGATTATGTGTGTGTTCTCAGGAGGGCATTGTGATGCAAGAATAGACAGTTAAAGCCATAACAATTGATATGGAATAAATCATTGCCCGTAGTTATCATCTTTACAAAGGCAATACCTTCAAAGGGGATAACTCAATGATACTGATCCTGCTACAATAGTTATGGACACCACCTTTTCATCCCATCACTACTTAAGAATCCAAATTTTATATCAAACCTGTCTTTGAGGGCTGAGCCCCGGTGGCGTAGTGGTTGTGCGCAGGACTGCGACCCACTGGGACGGAGGTTCAATTCCAGCAGTGGGGCTGGGCCTCCTACTCCCACGACCAGAGAGCAGTGATGGCCAAAAACAAAAAACAAAAAAAAACCCTGTCTTTGTAGTATAAAAATAATGGAGTACTTCTAGGCAGAGATTGCCAATTTAAGAAACAGCAAAATCATATTTTATAGCAGTTATGTGCTTAATACTTCGATGGTAGAGAAAATGAGTGGTGAAATTGATGATAGAATTTAGCCAATCTGAAATATCAAATATTTGACAAATAACTGTGTCCCAGAAATAGAGCAGAGAGAATTAATTAAAAAAAATAATTGTTGAAGACTTCATACATTTTATAAAATATATAAATGTATATATATAAGGTGCTCAGAAAACTCTAAAGACAATAAATTTAAAGAAATTAAATGAAGTAATAATAGTCAAATTAATAAAAGTCAACAATACAGATAAAATTTTGAAGCTAGCCTGTATAACAGCATATTCCACACTGAAGTGAACTTGAATTCCCACAGTTATGACATTAATAAATGATGGAGTTTAGAAGACCAGGTAATAATAATATCTTTAAAGGGTTCAGCATTTTGAAAACAAAATTAAAATCCCTCAACCCAGAAATCAACAATTAATTTTAAAAATTCAAGAATGAAAACAAAAACCACTCCATCTAAGAGGCAAATATAAAACCAAATCTAAACCAGTTGCGGTGGCATGTATTCCAGTTTATGGCACTCCCACATGGGTCAGAGAACTGTGCCCCGTAACGTTGTCAGGGACTAATTTTGGAAAAGTAGATCACCAGGACTTTTATAGGCATGAATATAAAAGAAAGACTCCACTAGGTTTATTTACAAGGGAGAGACATTAAATATAAACACAGGTTGAAAGTAAATGGGTATATAATGTTATGCCATGAAAACAGTAAATAAGCAAAATATTAGAGTGCAAGTGATAATTTGGGATAAAATGTATTAGGAGATGAAAGTAAGCTAACCCTCTGAATATACAGTCTGCATTTTTGAGTTCATTTAACTCCAGATCCAAACCTTTAGGGGGAAAAGAAAGCAGAAATGTGGGTAAAGTAACCCCTAAATGGCTAAAAGGGAGTGCAAAATGCTACTGCGTTTTCCTAAAAATAGGACAGGGCCTTATACTTATTTTTTCCTCCAGAAGACACCCCAGGGCTTATTTTCAGGGGATATGGCATTTTTTAAGTACAGTATAACAAATTACATTTATTCAACTATAATTAAGTCATCTCTTTCTGGAACGTCATCATAACGCTCCAAACCCTAAATTCCATCCTGAATTTCTTGCTCTCCTGTCAGCAATCCATTTACCGATCGTGTCTTCCAGTTCAGGAGATAAAAGATGCCGACCTGAACCACACTTGTGCTTCTTAGCATTTCCTCTGTCCACATGTAGCCTGAAGTTATCATATTCTGACAGCCATTTTCGGACCATTCGAATATTCAACTTCTCTACACAAAGCCTTAAGATTCTTGCCCTTGGAGTCCTCCACAATTGCTTTCTTGTATTCCACAGAACAGCTTTCTTTTTGCTCTTTGGGGGTACCGATGCGCAAGGAAATCAGAGAGAGGCCAGCAAAGCTGATGTGTAAGGGCTGGCTTATTTATCAGAGTCCAGTGAGCATGGGGTCCAATCTGTGGAGAAGGGATGATCTCTCTGGGATCAGTAGAAGACAGTATGCTGAAGCGTCTCCCCAACTCCTTGGTGTTTGTGGTGGGTGAGAGAGACCGCAGACTGGTGCTGGTTGGTGCTGGGGGAGAGAGGTCCACAGTGCTGAGAGGTCCACATGGCAGCCACAGCTGTCCTTCTTCCCCCTGGGGAAACACAGTCCCTAAAGCGCAGCGTCCAGCTCCTCCCCACACTGAGGGGACTTTCCCTACAAAGCCTCTGCTGGCAACTCGAGTAGGATGGCCCAGAACTGACAGGGGAGCCGACCTTATTGGTGGGGCAGCCCGCACCTCTCCAGTCACCTCTGGGATAGCAGCAGTCACGATGGGGCAGATGAGAAGGGCTAGGGCTTATATTGTGCAAATGCTGCTTGGGCATATTTTATGGGTGGGTCTGGGGGGTAGTGGTTATTGAGGTGTAATCAAAAGATCAGCTGTTCAAAACCACCAGCTGGGGGCTGAGCCCTGGTGGCCTAAATGGGTTGAGTGGGGGACTGCAGTCCGCGGGCTTGGTGGTTCATATCTAGCGGCGGCTCTCAGGAGCACCACTGGGTAGTTTTCACGACCACCAGAGGCAGTGATGCCGCCCCCCCTCCCCCCACGAATAAAACCCACCAGCTGCTCAGAGGGAGACAGACAACTCTCTACTCCTGTGAAGAGTTACCATGAAAATCCCTTCCAATCATAGTTAAGGCATGTGAATAGCTTTGTTATCAGATAGAGAGCATCATTGTTGATTACGGCAGATTGTAGAGAGGTTAAAATGTAATATATCTTGATCTCTATTTTGATTCGTTTTAAAGTTGCTTCAAAAAGTGAAGGGAAAATAAACGTGGGATGTAAAAAGCCTTGCTATCATGGAGAATGCATCAGAAAGTGAATCGTTGCAGATAGAATTGTTGATACCTTATCACTTGATCTCCCTTTTGATCGATTTGAAATTTGTTCTAGCTTTTACCATTTTCTACTTTTTTTTCTGTTGAGGTTTTAAATATGTTTTTCCATATTATTGTTTTTAGCGCGTGTTGTTTCCACTTGTTTTAATGTCTTCTGTATCTGAAATCCAGGATAGGTCAATCTATAGGCAGTAAATGGATTAATTGCTCTGTGGGTGTATGGGACGGAAGGTTGGGGGGAAATGGAGAGCTAATAACAATGGATACAAGATTGAAGCAATGTTCTAAAACTGATTATAGAGATAATGTACAACTCCTCTTGAGGTGATTGAATTATTGAATTGTATGATGAGTGAATTAAATACCAATAGAACTGTGACCATGGTTTTAAAAGATACAGTCTCGGGAACCCAGGGGGCCATTCTACCTTAGAGAGGTGCTCTGACTTGGAATAGATTCCATGGCAGCGAAAGATGCATTATAAGTATCCCAGAGATTATTTATAGTATCCCAGGAAGAGATACATAAATTATCTGCAAATACAATGCCATTTTAGATATGGTAATTAAGCATCTGAGGATTTTGCCATCAATGGGGTCCTGGAATCTGAGGAATGACTCTATTAGCAAAGAAAAAGAGAAAGATTCCATAATGACCAAAAGCTCATTTCATTAGGAAGAATAACAACCACAAATGTGTTAGGGTCTAATAATAGAGCTCTAAAATAGATAAAGAAATAGGGAATTCCTAAATCATAATAGAAAATTTTAATAGCTGTACTCAGGAATTGAGCACCAGGCAAATATCAAGGACCCCTGATGGCAGAGTGAGATACTAACATCGGACACTAACTACAAGATTAGTTTGAATCACTAATCACCATCAGCTGTTTTGCAGAAGAAACATGAAGTTATCATCTGTCTCCATAATGATTTGCAGTCTCAGAAACATAGGGGGAATTTTATTCTGACCTCTAAGTTTGCTCTTATTCAGAATTAATTAGTTGGCAGGGAGGGCAAGGCAAAGATCTGTGAAATCAAGAGAATAGGATGATTACTATCAATTGTTGGGCTGCAATCCACAAGTTCAGCAGTTCCAAACTACCAGTGGCTCTGTGGGAGAAAGATGGGGCTTTTCTACTCCATTAAACAGTTAGTCTTACACTGAGCCTCAGTGGCGTAGTGGTTGAGTGTGGGACTGCGGCTCACAGGCTTGGTGGTTCAAATCCAGTGGCAGCTCTCCAGGAGCAAGGCTGGGCCTCCCACCAGAGGGCAGTGATGCTCCACTCCCCCCCCTCAAAAAAAAAGCAGTTAGTCTTGGAAACCCACACGGGGCGGTTTTACCCTGTCATATAGGGTCTTTGTGAGTTGACATCAACTTTATGGCAGTGAGAGTTTGGGCTTATGTCTAAATAATTAATCAGTGAAGGAGGAAATATGGTAATAAGAATTAGAAATGAAACTGAACATTGATGAACATACGAAATGTTCCTAAGTTATAGGATATAGCTAAAATGGTACTTAGCCCGAGTGGTAGATTGGGTTAAGAACTCAGCTGAAACTACAAGGTCCACAGTTCAAAGTCACTGGCACTCAGAGGGGCAAAGAAGAGACGGTCTGCGCTTCGAAAGATTTAAAGTCTCCAAATCCCAAACAGGCAGTTCCGACTCTGTTCTGTCAGGACCCTAGGACTCAGAACGGATTCCACGCAGTGAGGTTGCCTTCTGTTTTATGGGAAAGTGGTACTTAGAGAAAATTATTTTTGAAAATAAAAGTAGGTGAAAAGTGAGCAATCATTTAACCCAAAAAGTAAGACAAGAAACAAAGTAATCCCCCCAAATATAAACCTATAACATGAAGAATTTCTCTATTTTCACAGTCACTAGGACTTGTTTAACCAGTAAATGAAGAGGCAGCAGGAGTTTAATCTAATAATTACATTGTGAAAGACACAGATACTGATGTGGATATACTATGAATACATTAAAACACATGGCATATCAAATGTCCAATAAAGTTAAAAAAATGGTTCTACCATCTGATTGTTATAGATAGAAATAAAAAAGTATATCATATTATAAATTATAAAAACATGGATATATAATGTTTTTAAGGGATACAAATCCACCACAAAAAAAGTTAGTACTAACATGTAGAATAAATATCTCTTACAACTTTTCTTTCTTTCTTCTTTTTTTTTTGGGGGGGGGGGCATCACTGCTCTCTGGTGGGAGTAGGAGGCCCAGCCTTCCTCCTGGAAAGTTGCTGCTGGATTTGAACCGCCAACCCAGTAGGCCGTAGTCCTGTGCACAACCACTACATCACTGGGGCTCAGCCCCAGCTTTTCGTAATGGTAATCTTTAAGTAGCTTTTCCAAGTATAAACTTTGAAACAAAGCCTCTAGGTTAAATGTAATAATGTCTAGATGAAACAAGCACAAATGGTAAAACAAATGGAAGATCAGCGCAATGTGGAATGATTTTGAGGAACTGTATACTCAAGCAGGCACCCAATACAGAAAGCACACTACTATTGACTAGACATGACACTGTCATCAATTCTCAGAAACTATAAAATATTTACTTGATTAATTGTTAGACTTTAAAATCATTTTATTGGGGGCTCTTACAGCTTTTAGAACACTCCATACATTAATTGTATTAAGCATATTTGTACACATGTTGCCATCATCATTTCTAAAACATCTTGCATTTGAGCCCTCGATGTAAGCTCCCACCCCCAGATTTTTTCATTGTTATTTTTTATACCAAACCTACAATGTAAACTAAATAGAAAACTTAGATAGCCACCAATATTTTCTAAAATAACTAGGTCATGTACATTATAGATATTCATAATTGAATTTTTAATTCTGCCTAGTTAGGTAGTCAACCAGCATGAATCCTCCCAACCCCTTTTCAATATAAAAGGTAGTAATAGAAATAGAAACTATAAAAACAAAACAAAGGATAGTCATGACATTTAATGGAAGCTAATTGTAGGTCTGGCAAAAAATGGAGATGTAGAAAACAACAAACCTTACTACAATACATGAATTAGGCCTGAAAGTAAAACTTAACCCCATTCTCTCATTTGCTTCTCAACCCTAAAAACTGACAAGATTTTCTGTATTATATTATTTGCTTCAAGTACATTCATTAACCATCCTTTTTTTTCCTTTGAGAAAGGCTTTATGTAATAAGCACAGCTTACAAAGTGGGAAAATGAATAAATATTAAAAAAGGAAGTACAGAAAGTTTGGGACACAATGTGGGAATCTGAAAGGTATGAACTATGTCCTAGCACCTCTCCCTACTAAACATACTAATATCATTCTTACTTCAAGTCAAGCCACTGCCATATGTCCAATATGTTTTCTTTTGAAAGTCTGTATCTTACCATGCGGAACTGTGGTCTGGAAAGGACGAGTTGGACTTTTCAGGTTCCATAAAGTCAAACTGCCATCTGAATGACTGCACATGAACTGTTTGCCCTCGTGATGCCAATCAATTGAATGAATAGCCTAATTAAATAATAAAAAGAATATTTTTCAATTATTCTGAAGGAAAAAGTTCACACATAAAATTATTATAATAATTACATTTTAACATATAGTTTGATTTTTCTGACACAAATCATACTACATACAGCTTCGACATGCTTATATAAAAGGCTACAGAAGCACATCTTCTATGTAAACACCAAGAGACAGTCTTTCCAACGGAAGGTAATACTACACAGTTTAAAATTAGGAAAGGTATGTGTCTGGGTTGTATCCTTCCACCATACTTACTCAATTCATATGCAAAGCAAATAATCTGAGAAGATGAATTATATAAAGAAGAATACTGTATCAGGATTAGAGAAAGGCTCATTGTCAATTTACAATATGCATATGACACAATCTTATTTTGCTGAAATTGAGGAGACTGTGAAGTACTTTGTTAATGAAAATCAAAGACTATAGGCTTCAATATGGAGTGCAATTCAAAGAAAACTATATACTCTGGCAATAAACAACATCATAAGTGGAGAAATATTGAATCAGAATATTTTGAATCCAAAACACCTATTTTGCATTCAAAGTGTTCATGGAGGCAGCGATAAAGAAATCAAATGTAAAAGACCTCTTCAAAGTGCTAACGAACAAAGATGTCTGTGTTAGGCTGGATTGACTGGAAAAACAAATCCAGAGACACTCGTATGTGTATAAGAGGGAGCTTTCTATCAAAGAGCAATTGTATATTGAGAAAACATCTCGGCCCTGTCCATGGGTCTGCTATTAGCCCATATGTCCATAATTCCTTTTTGGACTCACAGAGCACATGCAATGATGCTGCACACAGGAAGATCACAGGTCGGTGGGTTTAAAGTCTCGTGAGTCCAAAGCCAGTGGAAGCATCTCAGTGCTGGCTCCTCCGGCTCTCTGAGTGTGTGTGACTCCTCAACAGGAAGGTGAAGCAGCGGGAGTCTGTGGTCCGGTGCCTCCCAGGATAAAAGAAGATGGCCAAACCCATAAGGAGGCACCATCAGGCCGTGTGGCCTGATTGACAGGCTAGATTCTACCCCTGCACTCATAATATCCTCAAGTTGGCATGAGAGTCTACAACTACCACAACGTCACTTTGAGGATTGAGGTGCACTTGATCCGAACCATGGTCTTTTTGATTGCCTCAGATGCATGTGAATACTAGCCAATAAATAAGACCAAAAAAGAATAGATACATTTGAATTATGATGTGTGTGAAGAATATTGAAAAGACCTTGGACTGTCCAAACAAACAAATGCTTTGGAAGAAGTACAACCAGAATGCTCCTTAGAGGAGAAAGAGAATAGAGACTATCATATATACTTTGGACATAGAATGAGGAGGGACCAAGTACAGGGTCAGTACTAAAAGACCTTTGAGGAGATGTAGTGGTAACAGCGGCTGAAACAAAGGGCCTAAACATAACAATTTTGAGGACCGGGCAGTGGTTCTATTGTATGAAGGATTTCTGATTCAAACTGACTTGGTGACATACAACAACAACAACAAAGGGGTCAGGGAAATAGTGACTAATTAAGAGTCTATTTGAGTGGTCTAGGCAAAGGATGCCAACCCTTACTAGGGCACTGAAAGAGGTAATGAAAACAGAAACCAATGACAGATAACAAAAATACAGAATCAAGACTATTGTAAAACTGTAAGCAGATGAATATATGAATAACAATCAAGCATGACTCTGAGGATTCGAGATCAAATGAACTAATTAGAATTATGAAACTAAAAAATAGAATATGGAAAAAAGGCTTAGATCTTTTAAATAAAAATACAATGCCAATTGGGAATTTTACTTGAATTCATTGAAGAGACTGTTTAGATGTTTGAGCTTAGTGCTGAGGAGCCCAGTAAATATCAGAAATATAGAAACTTAAACATCAGTAACAAAGAAAATATTTGAAATGGGCAATGATAAGAATATAAATGACAAGTGAAGGATAGGTGAAAAAGACTGAAGACAAAAACCTGAAGAATGTCTGTAATTATAAGAAGAGTGGCTGGCTTTGGATTTATGGCAGGTTTGATCCCATGGGCCTATCATAGTGTCCCATGCCAACGCAACCTCTAACCCTGAACCATTCATTGCCTGGTTTTACCCCATGGGCTTCAGGCACTGAAGTGGGTTGCACAGTGAAAAAAAAAAAAAAAAGAGCTAAGAAAATAGCAACTGATTAAGAAGAAATACACAATGAAGCCCAAATAGACAAGAAAACATTTTGAGGGACTGATGTAACTACTGAGAAACTTTAAGAATAAGATGGGGGCTGAGGCCCGGTGGTGTAGTGGTTGAGTGCGGGACTGCAGCCCATGGGCTTGGCGCTTCAAATCCAGCGGCAGCTCTCCAGGAGCAAGACTGGGTAGCTCCCATGACCACCAGAAGGCAGTGATACCCCCCAAAAAAGAGTAAAAAGGTATTACAATGCATAATAATGAAGAAATCATTGTTGACTTATGAGGTATATACATGGAATGTTTCCAGATATAAAGAGTGTTGACAGATCAAAATATCTTGCAATAATCTAAAGTATAGTTAATATATCTGTTATAATGGTTGGGTAGATAATTATGCACTAAGTAGAAAGATAATAGATGCATACGCATATGTAGTTTCACAAATAATGTACCCATATTTGTATACACAATAATGTAAACATATACACATAATCTACATACAATACATAAGAAACTAATATGAAAGGGAGTTTCACAGCTTGCTAAACACCATATAATGCATTAGTTATTTGTGTAAAAATATAGTACATTTGTATCATAACATTTAAATTTTAATAGTTAAATATCAAATTAATATTTAAATTAATAATTTAAATTTTATATAAAGTGGGTAAACTGAGCTATTCTAAAGACTACTGTAAGCCAACTCTTCTTGATATGATTGAATTATTGAATTTCATGACATATGGATGAAGTGCCAATAAAACTTAAAAAAACTAATGTCAACCATTATTAACCTTTATTTAAATATTTCACTGCAAAATTACTTTTAGTCTTTTTAAGAGTTTAAAGGTTTTCCATGCTTCTTTAGCCAGCAGGGAAACTTTCTGGTTCATCATTTTCCACTGGATTTTCTTTTCAATGGTTTATTCTTAGTTCATCTTGGCAAGCACTCATATTTTACTTGAATTATCATCTAGTTTCTGGTCTTGAAAGAGGGGGAAAATCTCTATTCTCCATCTTTATGCTTTGTAAATTTCTCAAAAAGAAAGTAATAGCTAGAACATTGTCTCTTTATGATTCTAGACGCCCTAGAAGTTATAATGAATATAATCATAAACATTACTTGCTAGATTATTTTTTCACCTATTATGATCAAATTATTCAGCTGCTCTATCCTTTACTTTTGAACGCTTTATCTATATGATATCTTGCATATGCAGATCGTCAGAACCACTAAGAAATAAATTACAGAGTTTATTACTGGCTGAAGGCTTATATTTAAGCACCAAAATTTATATTTAAGACCAATGGGATAAAAACATAAGCATAGAGCTTAAGAGATGAAAAAGGAGTTGAGACCAATTTAGGGATACAGTATAGATGAACAGGCACCAGAGTATAAATTATACTTTGTATAAAAAAATGCCAACCAGAGCTCAGAAATAGTCAACCAAGGCAGAGTGTCATGCCAGAGAAGAACCCAGATTTAGAATTTGAGCAAGTATTGAAAGAAAGTGGAAGACATTGAGTCAGAATAAGGCAGTTAGAATAATCCAGTGACCAAAAAAGTTTAAAAATTACAAATCTTAAAGATAGAAAATAGTCACAGAATCATAATACTGTTTTAAAGTTTTTAATAGAAGTTACTTACCTCATCATAATATACTCTCAGTTCTGCCCTTTTAGATTTCAAATCCCAGAATACAACAGTACCATTTTCATAACCAATTAACAGCTGGAAAACATTAGAATAGTTCTTTTTAAAATTCTGAATATTAGTTTTAACATTTCAAATAAAGGTCAATGTTAAAGTAAAAACCATACAACATAACAGAACTTTATTTAGAGTATCAAGCTTCTTAAAACATAAATATAGGTTTGCTAAACTTAAAAATAAGCAAACTCTGCTTCAATATAACCAATGGATCCTGCGTAATTCCAATGAGGATTTGAGGAGGCATGTAAATATACCTGTCTATCACACAATATAAAAATAAATTAAAAAATTGTTTGAAAATAGTAAGATTGGTGGCTGAGCCCAGTGGCATAGTGGTTGTGCGCGGGACTGCGGCCCACTGAGATGGAGGCTCAATTCCAGCTCACAGAAGCAAAGGCTGGGCCTCCTACTCCCACCACCAGAGGGCAGTGATGCCTAAAAAATAAAAAAAAATTTTTAAAGTAAAAAGAAAATAATAAGATAGAAAGGGATAAGCAAATATATGCAATTTATGTGACATTAGATTATATATACTTGAAAAACATGGCCACATATATGGCTTTAAATTTTTATATATCCAATTTCTGTTTCTCTTTGTTTAAACCAGAATATCAAAATGATCAGTTACAAACCCTCAGAATTCACAAAAATATTCTAGAAAATCACGTTGTTTAAAATAGTTGATCATTTTTCCACTTTATTTTTTAAATTAATAAAGAAA
The DNA here is from genome assembly GCA_004026705.1 of Nesogale talazaci. Classification (NCBI taxonomy): domain Eukaryota; kingdom Metazoa; phylum Chordata; class Mammalia; order Afrosoricida; family Tenrecidae; genus Nesogale; species Nesogale talazaci. Next base: position 39,855 of record PVJH01006789.1, read on the forward strand.
AAAACACTTCCTTTAAATAGAAGAATTTGAGGACAGGTAGCAATTATAAGGTGAACATATTGAAGATTCAGTTATAGTGCTGATTTTTAATACTATATGATGCTAATTTATTATTTTAAATTTAAGCCCACTAATTAAAAGCAAACCAAAGCCCAGTGTCACAGAGTCAATTCTGACTGATAGTGACATTATATAGGCTGTAAATGTTTACAGGAGCAGACAGTCTGATTTCTCTCCCATGAATTACTCCTTGATTTGAACTGCTGACTTATGATTAACAGGCCAGCAAATAATACACTATGCCATCCATGTCTCTTAGTGGAAACCAAGAAAAATTTTAAAAATAGGTCAAATATTATCACTAAAGGTAAAATTTCTCATGGATTTGTTTCTAAAGCTAGTAGTATTCGTCATGTAATGGAAACTATTACATATAGTATATAAAGATGCTTTTAGTAACTCCCTAAAAACAATGTACAAAACAGAAAATGATGGTGATGATAACTATTCATGCTGCTGAGGCCTTACTACTTACCTCATCATTTTCTAATAGGATACAAAATAAACTGACTAGTAATTTAAATAAATATATAGCATTTCAAATATCAGACTAAAAATGTTATCACTTATGCTTGCACTTAAATACTGTATGGTTAAACCAAACACAATATATTTTTTAATGATTTGACAAAATTTTTGAGCTTCTTAAATTAAAACAATTTAAATTAAATGACATATATAACTTACTATGTGAGAAAAGGTACAAATTAAATATATGTTTGCATAAAATAATATTTGATAAGCATTATTAAACACCAAAGAATCAAAACTATGTCCCCAATTGGGACAATAAAAGTAACATATAAAAATTAACTTTAGAAGCTAAAATACATTATTTTAAAATAATCAATAGTCAAAGATGAAATCATAATGAAATGTATAAAACAAAAACCAAACAAAAATGTTTAATATTGAAAGTTATAGGATACAGATGAATCTTAATCAGGAGGGAAATTAATTAGTTTTATAAAAATACATGAGAAGGCGAAAATGTAAAATTTGATGGCCTAAGCATTTGACTTTACCTAGTCAGGAAAAATTAATAAATAAATAAATAAATAAATCTCAGGAAATTGAAGACAAACTAAATGAGTCATTTTATCTTAGATCAAAATATACCTTTTCATTTAAGAACACTTTTATATATTTTAAGAATCTGAATTCACTGATAGCATACATATGTATGACTGCAGCTATAAGAGATCTCTTCATTCTCTTTTTGAAGAAGGTATTATTTCTGTACTTGGATTTTAGTATGCTACCTTCTAAACTTTCTGGTTTGTATTCACTTCGTTTTCTTAGGTGTTTTGTCATCTCAAATAGCAGTGTTTTTACTTCTCATGTAAGGTCAATAGTTAGAACCCACCAGCCACTTTGCAGTGAAAGGGCAAGTCTTTCTTTCTGCTCCTCTTTCATAAAATCTCAGAAACTCACAGGAGCAGTTTTACCCTGTCCTATAGAGCTATTATAAGTTGGTATTGACTAGATGGCAGGGAGTTTGGTTTAGTTTGGAATTAATTTTATTGGGTGAAACATCAAAAAGTGCTAAAAAAAAAAAAAAGAGTGTAATCTTCCAGAATTTGCTGAGCTATTTGGTTCAGCAAGTGGAAATTTTACATATATGCTTGAAAATAAAGTATAATTGACAAGCATTGGGTTTAATGTACAATAACTCACAAAACAACACTCACTGCCATCCAATCTATTCTGACTCATAGTGACACTCTAAGACATGGAGAACTGCCTTTGTGAGTTTTAATTCTTTACAGCAAAGAAAGCCTCATCTTTCCCCTGTGATTTTGCTGGCAGGTGGTTTCAAAAGGCTGACTTTGCAGTTAGCAGACCACCGTGTAATCCCTTCCATAATACTATAGTCACTGTAATCCTGTTAATGGTGACTTGCACTGACTCTATCCACTAATCAAACTGGCCCAGTGGATTTTAAGCCTATAACTTTTTTTTAATTAAATACTTATATTGGGGGCTCTCACATCTCCCATCATAATGCATACACTCATCCATTGTATCAATCACACTTGTATACATGTTGTCATCATTTTCAAAGCATTTTCTTCCCCCTTCTTCCATCGGCTGCCCTCCCCCATAAGTCATAGATTATTATTTTCATACCTTACATCGTCCTCTGTTGCCCCACCCAACCACCTTCCCACTGTTCGTCCCCCTGGGAAGATCATAGATTGATTCTTGTGATCAGTCACAAGAATATAACTCTTTATAGGAGTTTCTCTGCTATCTTTCTCCCACAGAGCTGCTGGTGGTGTCCAAGGACTGACTGCAGTTAGCAATCCATTGTGTAACCACTAAACACCAGAACTCCTTAAGGTACTAGAATGTTAGTTAATTAAGTCAGTTAGTCATGTTCAAATTCTTTATCTTCACTGTTTCTTGTTTGATTGTTCCATCAGTGACAAAGAGAAGAGGTAAAACATTTAATGCTATTTGTGGGTTTGAGTATTTTTCCTTTTATGATGAGTTCAAAGTTCTCCTACTAATATAGGAATGTAAGTCGAAAAGTATTGCTGCAAAGTAGCAGAAACCTTCTTTAATAAAAATATCAAAATATGAAGCTCTTTTTACATGACTTATATCTAAATATATATACTTCTGAAGGCAATGTTTCCATCTCTCTTTCTCTGAAGAATTCTTCACTTTTTTATTTAAACCACTTCAAGCAGCAGTTTTGGTATCCACAAGCGATTTACATCATGCTCCTTTTAAGTGCTGTTTTAGTGCAGGGGCAATACCAGCATTGTAGGGTGTGTGAAATAAGGTTTCCCAACAAAACTCTGGGAGGACAACCCTTGTTGCACTTGAAAACTGAACAGGTCTCAGATAGAAAAAAGAAATTCATCATCAAGATGATGCAGGCCTCTTCTCACAAACACAATTTTCTTAAAATTTCTTCCTAATAGGTCCACATGATTATTCTGCCATTCAAAGATCTATGAAAATGTCCCTTTTGGAAACTCAAAACCTAGTTGACATCCCTTCTGAGCTGAGCTATCTATGTTGGGTTTAACTGGCCCAGCAGTTGTCGTTGCAATTCCCTTTTTTTAAATGTACACTAAGGTGATTAAAGAGGAGCCTGGCAGCAGAGCTTTATGTTGAGATGTAGCTTTGGCTTCAGGCACCACATTTATGTTGAGATGTCTTATAACTTCTGCTTTCGATACTCTGGTTTTAAGATTTTTCTATTTGGCTAGATTTGCCAAGCAGTTTAATTTTTATTGTTCTTATTTGAAATATGTTGTGAATTTTCAATTTTTGATATCTTTAATTAGTTTTGGAAGATTGACATCCATTGTCTTTTTTCCCCAAATATTGCTCCTCACCCATTTCTAACATCTCCTTTGAGAACTATTCCATACACAGTACACCTTTCCATTATGCCCCAAATGCTCTTTTTTTTTTGGTCTTCATATGCCAAAGAAGGGAGACTCAGTAGTGCAGTGGTTACGTGTTAGGCTGCAATCTGCCAGGTCAGCAATTTGAAATCATTAAAAAGACCACCTGCTCCACAGAAGAAAGATGGAGCTTTCCGTAAACAGTTACAGTCTCGGACACTCCCTGGGGCAGAGGGTCGTTATGAGTCACGTTGACTCACAGGCAACAAGTTTATGCTGAGAGGCTATCTGCTCCTATAAGGATTCATGCCCTCAGAAACCCTATATATGGTTTCCATGAGTCAGAATCAACTCATTGGCAGGGGGTTTGGCTTTTGGTTTGGGTTGTGTCTAAATCTGGTTGTTTTATCTCTAATCTGAATAATTAATTCTCTTTTCAGCTATCTATACACACTTTTTTCATTCTGGAATCTCTATTCTATTCTCTGCTAAAACCTTTATCTTTTACTTTTTTAAACACTTTAGTCACAATTATTTTAAAATCCATGTATGAGGCTGAACCCCGGTGGCGTAGTGGTTGTGCGCGGGACTGCGGCCCACTGGGTTGGAGGTTCAAATCCAGCAGCAAGGCTGGGCCTCCTACTCCCACCACCAGAGGGCGGTGATGCCAAAAAAATCCATGTTTGATAGTTACTATATTAATCTCCTGTTGGTGTCTTTTCTGTATAATCCATTAGTCTCTGGTCAACTCTGATTTTTGTATACACCATGGTATTTTTAATCCAAATATAGGGGTTATGTATGGGGGTAAATGTACGGATAACCAAAGGGTCTGGATGATAGTTTCATTTTATAGAAAAGATTTACCCTTGTTTTTTATACATGCAGTTAGACTAAGGCAGAGTAATGTAAATTACAAAAGGATTGAAATAATGTTGTGAACAAGACAATCAGGGCACAACTGATAGGGCATGAGTCATGTGACTCCCAATACTAAGCTCATGAACATGAGCTCATGGTCTAGGGACAAGTGAGGAGAAACCAGACTGTGGCAATCATGTGCTTATGTTAATTTCATGATTGAGATGCCTGTTAATCTGGAGATAGCCACTGAGTAGCCAATGAGGCCTCTATGTCGGCATAGCTTTCTCCTGAGACTTCTGGGAAATCTCGCGGTATTTTCCTCATGAAGATGAGAAGCTATCTTCCCCACTACTTGGAAGTTAGTCTAAGAGACGATGAATCACAGACAAGACAAGATAGCAGCGTCCAAGAAGCTGGAGTAGCCGACGGACAGACCACACGGCTTTGCCCTGATGTAGCCAGACCTCTGAAGCTGGGGTGGCCACATGGAGACTTCTGCCAGTGATGAGTTGCTTCTGCTGTTGATGGACCCTGAGCCCTGGACGTGAGGAGCCATGTGGAGACCCCTGCCAGTGCTGGGATTCTGCAGCCACTGACCTGTGACTTCGTGAGTCGGAAGGAGGCATTATAGACTGATTTCGGGCATATAGGTTAATATTGGACTTATGACTGAACTGGACTGGGCTCAGTGTCCTGTTCCTCTTGTATATAAACCTTTTCCTTATATCTATATGGGTGTCCATGAAATTTGTTCCTCTACTCTACCCAGTCTGACATACAGACATTCGAGAAAGGAGTTCATGCTTGGTAAGAAACGGGGAAGTGAAAAAGTAGAGAATTTTCTACAAGATGGATTGATGCAGTGGTTATATGGATGGGCTCAAACATAAGACCAATTGCGAGAGTGTTAGAATGGCCCAGGACTGGGTCGTGCTTCATTCTGTTGTACACAGGGGCACTCAAAGGTCCCCAGCAACTAATTCTAGGGTCTGCTTGGGGCTACTTGTTCTCTTTTCAATGTGCTGAGATATGCGAACTGACTTATCTGGAAACCTGATAAAGTACTATTATTTTCCACTAGGAGGTGGATGTCAAGAGTTAAATTGCTCTTGATATTCTTCCCGATTATACAAATTATCATCCAGGTAGCGACATACTTACTTTTGTTCCCTGAAGGACTGCAATGTATTACCATAGAATCTTACATTGCTACTCAGCTTTCCCACTTATTATGATAATTAATGTACACATTGCCAGATGGTTAAAATATAGCCATTGACCTTTACTAGTCCGTGATATTTAATGTCCATTGCTATTATTAAGGCTGGTTCTATACTATCATCTCCTATTTTCAATGCAGGCCTAAAAAGGGCAGCCAGTACCAAGCTTCTCTAATATGCTGAAACTTGCCTTTCTATAGCATTCCATATGAGGTTAATTGAAAAGTTTCCTGGAGAACACAATCAAGAGGTGAGTTTCCATGACAAATTCAATATATCATTGTAACATTTCCATCTGTCTGAGTCTTCCTATCCCTTTGCTAATTTAAAAAAACAACAACAAACAAACCCTGGCACTTGTACTGTAATTTTCATATAACTATGAAGTCCAGGCATCAATGAGTCTTCAGAGCAAATGTTTAGAACAGGTCCCAGGTATCCTTGCCAAATCATTAAATTCCAAACCATGGGGGATATCCCCCATGTAAATAAATTCTCCTTTGTGCAGTCCCTCAAATTCTAGTCCCCCCCCCTTAAAAAAAAGCTTCTATTTATTTGGAGTGTGATCTATTTCTTCTCAAACAGGGTTTATACAGTTGACCCTTGAACTATATGAGGCCAACTTAAAAGTGGATCCTTTGTCTTACTATTGCAGTGAGCTTTTTCAATACTGCTTATGAACATGCAGAGATCATTAGCATTACACAATGAAAGGAGAACTCTTGTTGGTCAGGAGTACAATGTTCTTAAATTTACCCACACAGATTTGTCCATTCAAGGTGTCAGAGTCACGTGCTTTTCTGCTCAGGCCTCAAAATCAAACAAATGAGAATTATAAAAACTCTATATAGTCTCCTTTTAAACAGATCCTGGGTCTATTTTTATAAGACTCTAAAGATGCAGGAGGCAAGAATTCTTTTAAGCTGTATTAGCGAGCCAACGATATGGCTGAAGTTAGTAATAAACTCTTTTGAGTCGATTGTTATTTTCACCCTCCTACTGACACAGTGAGTTATGTTTTGGGATGCTAAACATGAGGTTGGCAGTTCAAAGCCACTAGCTGATCAGCAGGGAAACAAGAGACTTTCTACTCCCATAAAGAGCTACACAGGGCAATTCTACTCTGTTTCATGAATCAGAATTTACTTGATAGGCAGTGAGTTTGATGATGGCTGTAGATGATAATGAAAGCCTCACATCGCTTTGCAGAGACCCCACTTGGATTGTCTCCATTAAGTTCCTTCTGATTCTTAACTGAAAATCAGAACAGCTTTGCCTTTACGCATAGTGCACTAGAAAGTGGATTACCTCTACACCGTTCCATTCTTAGGAAGGGCAGTCTCCCTTAGGGACTTACCTGGGTGTGTGCTTGATAGTTCTGGGGGTTGTAGTCTTATCCTGACCACCATGGTGGAAAGGCCCTAGGCTAATCTTATAAGTGCTTCTATCTAACGTAATATCTATCTCCCAATCACGGTTCTGTTTCTGCTTGTGAAGTCCCACCTGTAACTGTGTACCTACCACCAATAAAAAATTTGTGACATTTTCCTTTGTTACATGTCTTATTTAGTTAGCATTCTGACCGAATCCATGATAGCTATTTTGGCAGCATGCTAATGGTCTCCTTTAAATGTATAATGACTTTTTTCTATGTTTTATCTTTGTCCAATTTAGGACTTAAAAATATTCTCCCTAAAACATATTTGTGATTGGGATCTCTTGTGTATCCTAAAACAATTGAGCGGGAATAGTTATCTCCCACAAGTGGTCCAGGGTCTATATCCCTAAACTTATGACTTTTCATTTTTAAGTAAGGAAGCCCAGCTCACTGCATTTCAACCCCTACTGAAAATTTGCACCTCCACCCCACACACACTGAATTAGAATCTACATTTTAACAAATCCCCAGTGAAACTAATGTATGCATATGAATATATACAAAAGAATTGATAAAAGTACTAGCGCCTCATAGGGAAATACCATCTTATGTGGCAAGGTAGAAGGAAAAGTGAAGCAAAGAAGTTATATTAGAGAGTAAGGTGACCAGTCGTCCCGTTTTTTAACAATTTAACAATGTCCTGTGGCATTTAAAAATTAAAATAAATATATTACAATACTACTTTTGCATTCTATGAAAATTTTTGCTGCTCCATAGAGACCCAATTTTTAATCAAGAACCCCCCCCCCCGGACCCCAGTCAATGGTATCCAGCTTAAAATCTGGACACTTTATTTTTAGAGCTTAAATTTTGAGCATCCATTTGTAGAAGGCTATGAATGGCCCTGAGAGCCCCAAATCCATTTTCAGAGTCCCCGCATAGATTAATTCTACTCACTCACTGCCATCAAGTCCATGCTGACTCAAAAAGTCTATAGGGTTGAGTAGACCTGTTTCTGAGTTTGTTTGCTTTTTGACACTATAAACTCTTAAGGAGAGTAGAAAGCCTCATTGTTTTTCTCCAAGTTTCTGGTAGAAGAAACTCAATGAAACCATGACTCCACCAGGGCTCCTACATAGAATAAGCCTCCATTGAATTCTTTCTGTTCATTAACCAAAGATGTAGACAATGTTGCTCTCAAGCAGAATGTATTTGAAAAAGCTGATTATCTCCACCCCTCTCAGGCCAACCCAGAGAGGAACAGTCTCCCTTAGGGGCATGCCTTTTGGAGTTTGCAAAACTAGAGGTTGCATAATCATTACTAGAGCTTAAATTCTGTGCACCCTGGTTTGCAAGATGCTAAAGATGGCAATGAAGGGCCAAAATTCATTTGCCAGTTACACACATAGGTTAAAACTCGATTGAATTATTTATTGATGTAACCATGGATGTAGATAATTTTGCCACTAGGCCATGTCTTGTAGCATAGATTACTCCACCTTTCAGTTCCATTCTTTTTGTTTTTTTAGTTCCATTCTTTATTTAAGCAACTGTGTGGTTTTAAATCCTTGGATGCTATTATAACGTCTTACTAATAGTTTCCCCCATCCAGATGTCGTGTGTTTGCCTTTGTGTTGTTTTTATCATGTCTAAGACTTAACAATTATTATCCTTAAGTTATATTTGAGATTTCAGGTTTCTTTTGTACCCTAAAACAAACTGAATGCACACGTTATCAAACAAGACCATTAATTATCATGTACAAGCAATTTTTTTTTGCTAATTCATCAAAGGCTGTAGCCTTATATTGACAGAAGTTGATGCTGCAGCGAGAAGAGGACATAGAATATGGGAACTTTGCAACTGTTAGATGAAAATTCACTGAATAAAACAAACCAAAAATGGTATTTATCTGTACTTTATTGGCTATGCAAAGGCATTGACTTGATGGATCATAACAAATCACAGGAGACATTATGAAGCGTAGAAGTTTCAGGATTCTTAGTTGTGCTCATAGCTGGAACCTCCAAGCATGTGCAATGGACAGCCTTTTTCCTATAGGGCTATGGGCCAGGAAAGGGTGGTTCACTGCACATGCTCAGAGGCCCAGGCTTCCAGCCCAGGGGGCTGCACCTGGATTGGTCCACCTAGGCCAGGTGAATTAAAATCAGCCAATGGGGTAAACCAGGGTCGGCCACACCTCCCTGCTGAAGAATTGAAAAGGCCAAAGGTTTAGCACCACCAGGCTGCCTTCCAGAGCTGACCTCCTGACTTTTTCCCCAGCAGCTTCCCAGCAGGCAGATGGGGGTGAGGAGACACTGTATGTGCCTGTATAAACCTGAAACTTCTTGTAACTTTCATAAAACTTGTTTGAATCACAAATGAAGGTTTCAGCGTGAATTCTTTCTTGTGTGGAGCCAAGAACAGAGGTATGTATCTCTGCTTTAGAGACCTAACAGGATCAAGAGGCATTCATTTGAACAGAACAAGGGAATAAAATTTAAAGATGTATAAATCAGAGTTGTGTCCTTTCACCACATTCATCTAATCAGTATGCTGAGCAAACAATATAAGAAGCTGGAAGAAGACTTGCAAACAATGAACAATATGCATATGACAAATCTTTCTATCCTAAAGGGAAGACCACTTGAAGAGTTGTGGAAGGTCAAAGAGTACAGCTTTTCAGACAGATCATACCTAAACATAAAGAAAACATTCGACCTCACAACTCAATTAATAAACAGCATTACAATAAATGGGGAAGAAGTAAAACTGGTCAAGGCTTTCATTTATTTGCATCCTCAATCAACATCCATAGATAAGGTAGTCAATAAATCAAAGAAACAATTACACAGTCAAACCTACGGCAAAAGACTTCATTAAAAATTTATTTGTTTATTTGTTTTTGTTTTTTGGGCATCACTGCCCTCTGGTGGTGGGAGTAGGAGGCCCAGCCTTTGCTCCTGTGAAGCCACTGCTGGAATTGAACCTCCATCCCAGTGGGCCGCAGTTCCAAGCACAACCACTGCGCCACTGGGGATCAGCCCAAGACTTCATTAAATTTTAACAAAGCTAAGCTGGCACTTTGATCAAGGTGTAAACCAAAGTCTTCCATGTATGTGAAAACTGAAAAGTGAAAAGGAAAGATCAAAATAGAACTGACATATTTGAGCTGTGGTGTCGGTGAAGAATGTTGACTAAACCATGGACTGCCAGAAGAGCAAACAAATCCCTCTTAGAAGAGTGATGCCCAGGATGCCCTTTAGAATAGTAATAATGGTAAGATTTATCTTTATTTGGGGCAAGCCATTAGAAAATATCGATTGCTAGAAGAGAATTTCGTGTCTGGTAGAGTACAGAAATCAAAACCAAATCCGCTGCCATTAAGTTCATTTTTTACTCATCCCATTCTTATAGAACACAGTAGAACTGCTCCGCAGAGTTTCTGAGATGGTACATCTTTTTAAATTTTTTTTTATAATTTTATTGGGGGCTCTTACAGCTACTGCAACATTCAGCACATCATTTGGAGATGGTACATCTTAAGGGGAGCAGACAGCCTCATATTTCTCCCAAAGAGCAGTTGGTATGTTCGAATCACTGACCTTGCAGTTATCAGTCCAAAGCTTAACCCACTGTTATCACTAGGGCTCATGTAGATAAACAAAAGGGTCAGCAAAAGTTAAGATAATATTTCATGAGTGCACTGACACACTGCAATTACACAGTAGCTATATGGACAAATATATCCATGATTATGAGAATGGTACAGGATTTAGCAGTATTTTGTTCTGCTATATGTCGTATGTAAGGTCACCATAAGTACGAATTTTCTCAATGGCATCTACAAACAACACAATGTTAAACAGAAGAGAAATATCAGACAAAGATTCAACAATATGTGGAGACCTGATATATGACTAAAGGGCCATATAAATCAATGGACTTATATTTAACAAATTATTTTTTCAATAACTTGATTATTCATCTTTAACAAATTGAATATGACTATTGAACAGAATACATTATTCATTTATCAAAATTATATTCCATCTCAAATCAACACAAGTATATATGGACTAAAATCTAAATGTGAAATACTGAGCTTTAAAGTTGATATAAAAATGGAAACATTGACCACATTAAAAAAATTCTATATGATGTGGTAATTACATGATTTCAAGTCAATTTGAATTTTTATGAAAGTGTGCAGGGGGAGTCCAACCTGCCAATCAAGTTACAGCTTTCTTAGGGGTACAACATTCTTATGAGAAAAAACTGGGTTACAAATGAAGGCTGAGAATGATAGTGGGGCAAGAGAAAAGTAAAAGGAAATAGAGGAAAGAAGTAGGAGGTAAAGGGCATTTATAAATATAGGTATGCACATTTGTAAATACATTTATATATGATGAGGGAATAAATCCATGTGCACATATTTATAGGTTTAGTACTAAGGTAGCAGATGAACACTTGGCCTCCACTCAAGTAATCCCTCAATGCAAGAACACTTTGTTCTATAGATGGGTGCATAAGCAAATGTGGAGAAGAAAGTTGATGTTGCCTGGCTATCAAAAGATATCATGTCTGAAGTCTTAAAGGCTTGAAGGTAAACAAGTGGACAAATAGCTCAGGAGCAAGAGCGTTCACTATGGAAGAAGCACACCAACCTGTGTGATCATGAAGTGTCAAAGGGATCAGGATCATCAAAGAACAAAAATCACATCTTTGTAAAGGAGGGGGAGTGGACAGTAGGGACCCAAAGGCCATCTGTGGGCAACTGGAGGGATGTCAGGGTACCGGGTAGCAGTGATGAATCATACAACTTCCCTCTAGTTCTTAAATGCTTCCTCCCCCCAACTATTATGATTCCAATTCTACCTTACAAATCCAGTTAGACCAAAGGATGTACACAGGTACATATAGGAACTGGAAACACAGGGAATCCATGACAAATGAACCCCTCAGGACCAATAGTGAGAGTGGCAATACCAGGAGGGTGAAGTGAAAGTAGGGTAATAAGGGAGAACTGATTACAAGAATCTACATATAACCTCCTCTCTGGAGGATGAACAACAGAAAAGTGGGAGAAAGGAAACATCAGGCAGTGTAAGATATGACAAAATAATAATAATAATGTATAAATTATCAAGGGTTCTTGAGGGAGAAGGGAGCAGGGAGGGAGGGAAAAAATGAGGAGCTGATATCAAGGGCTCCAGTAGATAGCAAATGTTTTGAGAAAGATGATGGCAACAAATGTACAAATGTGCTTAACATATAATGGATGTGTGTATGGACTGTGATAAATGTTATATGAGCCCCAAATAAAATGATTAAAAAATAAGAAGAAGAGGAAACTGAGAACTTTCCCTCTATCTGCTACTTTATCTTCTTCCTTGCTGGGACCTCCCTGAGACTCTGTGTCTGTCTCTAGGGTGGAACCATTGTGGGCAGTCTGACATTGAGAGCTGTTGGTACCTGACCATGCTTCCATCGACCTTGAAGACAGGAGATTTTGTACCCACTTGCTTCTAATTTTTCTCCTTTACCTTCTGTATCATCAGCCTGCATGAGTCTGAAGAGGGTCCTGGCTTGCATCAGATTTATGGACTTGAATTAGACTGGGCTGTGGTGTTTTCTTAATAAAAGATTATTTTTGATATAAAATTATTTAAGTGAATATCACTGGATTTCTTTCTTTAGACAACCTGGTCTAACCCAATGACAAGAGATTATCAATAAAGATTATCTACACCCAAGAACTGAACTTATCTATCCAAAATTAAATTACTGAAAATATTAGAAGAAACTATAGGAAATGGGATATATATATTTTTTTCTTCACTTGGAATTTATTTCTATGAATTGAGGTAGAGGTCTTATTATATTTTTAGAAGTGAGACCCAAGTGTCTAACATAATTTACATAATAGTTCAACATGTCCTAAAAGATCTGATTTAAAAATATAAAATTCCCAATATATCTATCATATCCATTACTCTACTTGAAGCATTTACTGATGAAGATCAAAGGCTGTAACTTTCAGTATGGGTTATGCATCAACATAAAAATAACAAAAATCCTCACAGGTGAACTAATGACAACAACATCACAATAATTTAAGAAAATATGAAAAGTGTCAAGGACTTAATTTTATTTGGATCTACAACCAATGCCATGGAAGCAACAGCCAAGAAATGAGCAAAATTAAGAGTGATAATAGCCCCCAATAAAATGGCCTTTTAATAAAAAATAAAAATAAAGAAGTAAAGTTTTAAAAAATAAAAGAAATGAGCAGTATACTATATTGGACAAATCTGCTGTAAAGAACTTTTTATAATGTCAAAAAGCAAAGATGTCACTTTCAGGAATAAGGTATGCCTGACCCCAAATGGAAGTAAAATAAACTCACAGCCATCAAGTCAATCTAAATTTAAATGACGATACAGACCATAGCAAACAGCTTCTTAGGATTTCTAAGACACAGGAAGAGCCAGCATGATCTTTCTTCCACAGAGTAAAATGTGGATTTGAATCACCACCTTGTTGGGTTGCAGACAGCAGCCCAATGTTTAACCTAGGTACTACCAGAGCTGCCTTCATACCAGATTTTTCACTGGAATTTCTATTCCTGCAAATGCATGGAAAGAGCCCCAGTAGCATAGTGGTTATGGGCTGGGCTGCTAACTGCAAGGTCAATAGTTCAAAAGCACAAGTCGCTCTGTGGAGAAAGACCAGCTGTCCTATATATCTGTGAAGAATTACAGTTTTGGAAATCTACAAGGGAAGTGCTATTGTATTTTATAAGGCAGTTATGAGTTGGAATCAACTTGGTAGTTGCAAGTTTAGTGTTTTGAGTTTTCACATGCATGTAAAATATGGAAAACTGAAGAAGAATCAATGCCTTTGAGTTATGCTTTTGGAGAACTTTGACAACCTCATAGGCTACCAGAAGAAAGAACCAAGCTGCCTTAGAAAGACAGCCAGAATATTTCTTAGAGCAGTGGTTCTCAACCTTCCTGAAGCTGCGACCCTTTAATACAGTTCCTCATGTTGTGGTGACACCCAACTCTAAGATTATTTTCATTGCTACTTCATAACTGTAATTTTGCTACTGTTATGAATCGGGTGACCCCTGCAAAAGGGTCATTCGACCCCCAAAAGGGTCATGACCCATAGGTTGAGAACCACTGCCTTAGAGTGAGGATAGATAATGAGGACTTTGTCTTGTGTACTTGGAATAAGTCATTATGTGGGATCAGATACTGGAAAGTAGAAAGTCAGTGAAAAAGAGGTTCCTCAACAAGATTTATTGACATAACAATAGATTTCAACATGGTAATAACTATAAAGATAAAGTGGTACTAGTCAGAATTTCATTCTGATATACAGAGCAACATTATAATATGGAACTGGTACTTCACAACAATAACTACTACTTTTTGTTTTTGTTTTTGTTTTTTGGGGGGGGGGCATCATTGCCCTCTGGTGGTTGTGGGCACTATCCAGTGCAGTTCCTGAGAGCCGCTGCTGGATTTGAACCGCCAAGTCTGTGGGCCGCAGTCACACACTCAACTACTTACACCACCGGGGCTCAGCCCAATAACTACTACTTTTGTACCCTGTATTTATTTTTGAGAAATGTCTTGCCTATTCCAAAGTATTTTCTTTTTCTGATGATTTTCAATATTTATTTGGTTAAAGTCTATCCTTTAAAACTAAAAAAAAAAAAAAAAAGCCAAACCAATGCTAAATAATCTATTCAAGTATTTTCTAGCATAGTTAGTAAATTATAGCTTAAGAAGTATAATAAATGTTATTTTTGATGATAGTAAGTTGTAGACTTTTAAAGTCCCCAAATGAAAATTAGGAAATTATCAAGATGAATATAGATTTACTTCTTTAATCTGATTATGTTATGTATATTATCTATTTAAATATCAGCACTGGCTAATTTTTATTATTTAACATTAGTCATTTGGAACTATCAAAACTGAATAACAAACATTAATGACGATGTTGGTTAACAAGATTGTTATATTTAAGCATAGAGTATTTGAAAATAAAGTTTCATATATTGCATGCCTCCTCAAAATTCTAGAATTAAATATCAACATTATCTCTAAGTGAAATAAAAGTCTTAATCTGAGACCATCATTAGAGTGTATATGTGTAGTTTGTATATTTTTTCATTTGCTCATTCATTTGTTCAAATGCATTTGACAGTGATCAATATGGCAGTTGTTAGGTATGAAATATTGAGAGAAATATCTCTATTCAGGAATAAAGAGAGGCACAAAGATAATGATAGTACAATACTCACTTTTCCTTCATCTCTTGGGCTGTCACTTAAATGTACAACTGGACCTGGATGAGTCTTCGTGGATCTGTTAAATCAATTTAAGACATTAATTAAAAAGATAAACATTTAAACACCTTAGAGAAAGAGATTGGAACAAATAATTTAAGATAACTAGATAGCCATTGTCATGAAGTCAATTCCAACTCATGCGACCCAGGGTGAATCCCAGTAGAATTACTCCATAGGAGTTCCTTGGCTATTATATAGCTGGCAGAAGCAGATTGCCAGATCTTTCTTTGATGATACCACTGGTAGATTTGAACCACCAAAGTCCCGGTGGCACAGTATTGAAGTGTTAGGCCCCTGGTCTGAATGCACAAGCTGCTCCATGGGAGAAAGATGCAGTAGTGTGCTTCCTGAAAAGTTACAGCTCTGGAAACAGTACAGTCGGTCACTATGAGTCTATACTTACTTCATAGCAAGGGGTTTGGGTTGTGGGGCTTGTGGTTGAGAGAAAATCGCACCACCCAGGGACCCTGTATTGAAATTAGTCCCTAAGAACCAGGGTTTTAATCTGTATTAACTTAAATTTTTGGTTGTTTTCTTTACTGATATATTAGGGGTGGTTTTTAAAGAATTAGATTTAAGAGCATAGACTCATATAATAATGGACCCTTCATTATCTGAAATTATGGCCAGATCTGAGCCTCAGAAAATTTGAAATTTAATTTTTATTTATATACACAAGAGAATTCTATAGCCATAATGCTTACTCTGTATACTTGCTTTAACCAAATTGCAAAGTCACCCCTAATTTAAATTTCCTTGACATGAAACCACTTCCGATTTGCCACTAAAGAAAAATGTAGCGGCCCCTTTAATTTGTTTTTTTTTTTAATCTCTAATGATAGTCAGTTTCTTATTAACTGACATAAACCTATTTATCTCATTGTCATATTTATTTGGTGAGCTGTAAGAGTTAAATACAGAAAATTATGCTTCTAACAGCATATTTCTAAGATGAGCTGTACTTTATCGATCTTCCTTTAAATTCTCTCTCATTTCATATTTGTCATATTTCTTTTAGTTTACATTGTTCAATATGACTTTATTTTAGAACATATTCAAGAAGAAAAGCAACAAGAACTTTTTACAATTTCCCCCACATTTATACATAAATGCAGTGCTTAATGGTGGCAAGGTGGGCTACTTACTGGGTTGCTAATCAGAGGGTCAAACTCATCACCAACTCTACAGGGTAAACATGAAGTTTTGGCTTCCATAAAGATTTATAGCTTCAGAAACCCACAGGGACAGTTCTTTCCTGTTCTCTAGGGTCACTATGAGTCGAAATTAATTCATAGACTTATAAATGCCTTTGATAGGGAACAGTATCTTTCAATTATCCTTTAGGAAATAACAATGGCCCACAACCCTCATCAATTTCTTGGGTTTGGTTGGACAAGCATTAACCAAAGTAAACTCCATGATAATTAGTAGTGATGACAAGATATTTCACATAAGGAAGGTCCATATCACATAAGTTTGAAAAAATCTGAATTAAAGTAGGATTTTTTGTTTTTGCTACTGAACTTCTTCTATGTAAATAAATAGCATGACTCTTCAATACTTCCTAAAATCTGTGGCTCACAGAACCTTTGCCTACTGATCAGATTAAGGAATTACCAAAGTATAATTTGGTAAATACTAATTAGACTAGATGCAAAACTCCCCATTTGGTTCTTTATAAAATGGTCTACTATAGAAAACAATCTATAAATGAACTGCAATTATTTATAATGACTTTCTGAGGCTATATGAGAAATGCTATTTGCTATTTAAAAGAAAACACTCAGATGACCCACAAAAGTTAAAAAGAGGAAAAAAATCACATGATTTCAGTACACAGAGATAATGACTGTCAACATTTTGGTATATTCTTACCAACCTCTGTTATAACATTAAACTTCCCCAAACTACAAAGCACTCCTTATCAAATATATAAAGTTCTTATGAACTCTATAGTCTGTAAATTTCACAAAAATTAATTTAGACAGAATTATCAATAAACTTAAACTCATTTAACATTTACCAAGACAATACTCAACAATTTTTCTATCACTATTTTCTTCCGTTCACCACAATGCTTGATTGCGGCTTTTGTAGACTTCTTTTTCACCCTCCTCCCATAAGTATTATTATTCCTTGCTATTCTGTTCTAGACTATGCTCTGTCTTCGTACATTAGATGGAGTCATAAATTTCAGAGCCTTGGCAAAGATACAAATGAGTAAAATAGGCTGGAAAGGTACTGTGATTTTATATGTTACACCTTATTAGGGGAAATTGTTTTTGGGTTCAATTGACTAGTGTTGTGGAAAAATAAACCAAATCAAACCTATTGTCGTTGAGGCAATTCTTACTGAAATCGCCATATAATAAATTTCTTTGATGAAAATATGTGAATACAAAAGTTTATGTCTACTCTACAAATTTTTAAATACTAAAAAGTACTGATTTAGAACATAATGAAATACTCAGATTGTCAAACAAAATATAGATCAGTCAAAATTGATCAACTAGGGCACTTTGCAACTTTTGTCTATACACTTTGTGTACAATATCGTCTTTTGCTGTAGTTTCAACAACAAACATTTTACCTTGGAATCGATGTATCCCACTGTGGTGGTACAGTGGTCATGCCTTGGACTGTGATCAGCATGGTTGGCAGTTGAAAGCCACTAGCAACTCCACAGGAGAAAGACAGGACTTTCGATTCCTATGAACAGTGACCTACTTGGAAACCCCCATGAATGTTGCTATGAGACAGCTTCAACTCCGTGGCCGTGAGTTTTAGTTTTATATACCATACCAACACAATTTTCATGTCCCATGAACACTTACCCTGTCTAAAATGGAGCCTCTACTTTACTAACCTACTCAATGTCCGGCCACTCTTTCACTGAGTGGCACCCATGTCTACATTGTTACACAAGTCATACACTTGAGTATCAGCCTTCATTCTTCCTTATTTTTTTAACCTCATCCCACAGTATTCTAGACATTTATTCTACAGTCTAGTTATCTTTTCAGTCAATCTAAATATTGCCATCTTCATGCCTACAACTCTCACCCTCATTTTTACCAATAACAGAGCCTTTCCTCTCTCCAATCAATTCTTTATACTTGTATTCAGGGTAGTCTTTCTAAAATGCAAATCAGATTAACTTGGTTCCCTGCTTTTAAACCTTTAAGACACTAATGTCTCCAACTAGCCTTAGATAAAAATCCAAATTTTTTGACATAAAAGGTTTTTCATATTACACACCCTGACTAATTGCCCACCCTTATATCATGCATTCTCTTCCTCTACTCATGCCAACCGATTTCGCTAATTAAATTTCTAAGTGTGGAACAGAGAAGTCTCTCACAACCTGGTCTTACATCATCTGTTTCCTTCTGTCTAGACACTTTTACTACCTCTGCTCTACTCTGAACTCATCTACCCTGAACTTACTGTTCAGATGCAGGTGGAGATATCAATTTCTTCACACATATTTGTACTCCTCTGAGACACCAGCATACCACATTAAGTGTCTTTCTTAAGAGATTTCCATATTTCTACTACTTTATAATTATCTCTTTTTTATTTTGACCGTCCATAAACTGAGAGAAGCCTGGCTTTCCAGTTCATACTTGTTTCTAGTACCTTGCACAGCTCAGCCACAAAATTGATTCTGACTCAATAGCGATCCAATAGGACAGAGGAAAACTGCGCCTTTGGGTTTGGAGGATTGGAAACCTTTACTAGAGTAGAAAGTCTGAAAATTGCCCCACAGAGCCGTTAGTGGTCTCAAACTGCTGATCTTGTGATTAGCAGGTCAGTTTGTTACTCGTTATGCCACTAGTTCTCAATAAGTATGTTTGCATTACTGTTAGATGAATTTAACACTTGAATTTATGAATAAATCATAAATTCATGCTCAATTTTAATCCTATGTAGGAAAAAAGAATATTTTTAAATTGTTACCATTGCCAGAAACAGTGTAAATTGAAATACTACTACTTCACCATAAGATGTTTAACAGTTGTTTAGTTCTATATTACTCCTTTATTTTGTATTCTGCAAATATTACTGTTTCTTTGAAAACTGCATTCCAGTCCAAATAGCCAACATATATATTATATATTATATATATGCATACTTTGGAAATGTAAACTACTTCTAATTTTAGTAGCTGCTTATAATTCTAATTAGGAGAATTTATTAAAAGTAGAAAAAATAGACAGCATTGAATGAGTAGTAGTTCAAGTAAGGATTTAAAGTAGATATAATCTCACATTTCTGTAAGAGCTAATTTTGATATTTGGTATATTTAAAGAATGTATTTTTAAGTGTATTGTTCAAATTTTTTTATGAAACTATTCTTTTAAAATGTATGCTTTTCAGTGCCCAAGCATTTGAGACATATTAACAAAAATTTACTTATATGTATTTATGCATATCAAGAAGTAGAAGTCAATGAAAAATAATTCTAGAAGATAGAATTTAAATTTTATCTACCACAATGGAGTTTCATGGAATAAATTTTTCAAGGCATCTATTTAAATAAACCAAATAATAGGGATTAACATTTTCCTACTAATAATTTCTAAAAACTATTTCCAGAACATTCTTAGAGGCATGTAAAACTCTATAAAGCACAAGATTTATAGAGAAAGTGGTATAAGCTGGTCTGAAGTTGAATCCAATGTACAATATCACACTAAGGAAAATAAAAGTATCTTATTTTACTTTTAAGTTTTTCCAAATTTTACCTTCTTCATAAGTTACATTTTAAACTATGATTTCATAACCCCAAACCTAGAAATTATACATTATATATGTATTCATTAAAGTCAGTAGTTCAGGTAGAAGTAATTTGATTTATGGGAACAATTTGTTAAGTAAATTAACAGAAACATCATGACAGAGGTGATAAAATGAGAGGTATATGTAAGGCAATAAATTCTAAATTACAACATAAATTGAAAATAATGATACTTTTACTATCATGTCTACTAATATTTGTTTAAAACTTACATAATTCAACTGGTTCTCATGTTTCCATTTAGAAGCTTTTACCTTCAGTACTATTTATGGCTTTTATAAGACAGATTATAGAGAAGAAAGCTTCTCAAATTGCTAGAAAAGTAATTCACTTTGAGAAGCACTGTCAATAGAATAAATGCTTTTTTCTAACTTTAGCAAATTGCAAGATTGCTCCAACTGATTTTCTTGAATATATAAATTTAAAATTAAACAAAAATATAAATGCTATTAGCACATGAAACTATTTACATAACTAGTACTTAAATAAAGTATTCGCTTAATTTATTAGTGATTATGTAGAAACCACTCAAATAAGCTGAGTATAAGGCAAGTGGAAGAAGAAAGAAAAAGAAAAGGCCAAATAAAGATTCAGGACTGAAATAGTTCTTAATCTAATGAGAGAGAGAAAATCATCATTAATATACTATGATATAATACAAAGCAATATTATGGCAAAAATGTAACTAGTAAAAACTATTCTCATCAAGTAATATGCTCATGCATACAAAATGAAACTTTAAAAGTAGGGAGTAGTAAGTTTATTACTACTTCATGAAAATAGCATATTTTAATCAAAATTTTAGATAATGATAACATATATATGAAAGAAGAGTATTAAAATTCATTAAAGAAAATTTGATTTTTCTGATTAACAAGTTGAACAGAATTATTTATGTGTGTCCTACTAATAGCTAACTTAATAAACCTTGAAGTTTCACATTTGGAAGATTTTGTATTTACATAAGCAAAAAACATGAGTACCAGTGCCCTCAAATTATCAAATGTCATTACCAACATACCCAAATAGTTATATGTATGTCAGAACATGAAAATTATTTTTCTCTTGAGCCCATAAACAAATTATAATATAGAGATGATACCAGAATTACAAAACAGTGTATTGATCTTGGTTATTTTTGCATAAAACTAATTGCACTCACAATCCATTTGCCAGTCCCCAACCTTCATCTACTAAGGTTAACTACAAAGTAATGTGATAATTTACATGTATACCTTGAGGAGTGAGATTTAGGTTTTAATTATTTGTAGTATTTGGAAAATCTTATTAATATTTATTAATACTACATTGTCCATTTTTAAAGCCTATGGTTTTAAATCATTTTAGCTAAAATTTCCACTAAAATTAATCATATATTAGCTAAGAATGTTTCAGGTAACTCTAATTTAATAAAAATGTTAAATAGTTATATGAAATATTTAAGCCAGGTAAATTGATATTTAAGTTCAAACTTACAATTCAATTGCTTTGTTCCACATGATAACATATCCAGAAAGAATGAAAGACTCAATATTTACAATATGTGTGTTTCCTCTTTCTGTTCCAACATAGAGCCATTTACTCTGGAAAGGTAGATGACAGTAAGTAATTCTGAAAGAGAGAAAATTGCAATTAAAATACCTAAGTGTTATGCTCGGTATTCTCTTTTTTTACACGTATTATGCAGTGTTAATGATATAAATATTAAAGATGTACTACGTACTCAAGCAGCAGGTTATCATAGTCAAAAAGCTAAACCGAACTCACTGCCAGTGAGTCACTGCCTCACAATAGGACAGGGTTGAACTGTTTCTGTGAGTTTCTGATTCTAACTCTATGGAGCAGAAAGCCCTGTCTTTCTTCCACAGAGCTGCTGGTGGTTTCACACTGCTAACCTTGCAGTTAGTAATTCATGGTGTAACCACTACTGCAATCATCTTTCTGATGGTGCAAATCAAATAGTGAGTCAGGCTGAGCCCTGAGCACGGCACTGCAGCCCACAGGGTTGACGGTTCACATACAGCAGCAGCTCTCCAGGAGGAAGGCTGGGCTTCCGACTCCCACCAGGGCAGTGATGCCACACAAAAATAAGAAAAAACAAATAGTAAAAAACTAAAATCAGTGAAATAAAAACCTCTATTAAATAATTACATATGTCTAGCACTATGGTGCTTATTTCATTTAAATTCTTTGTTTTTGAAAACAATCTTATATGACACATATTTATATTTGACCAAACTGAGGTTTCAGCTTTTTTTGTTTGTTCAGGACAGCTAATAAGTGACAAACCTGGTCAAATTAGGTCCTTTTTGGGTGCAAAGTTACCATACTTTCTTTTGGCTACATTGGCATCATTTAGGTAATACTAACTTTAAATAAAACTCATTGATGTTTCTGTTAAGTGCCATTGACTGGGTCTCACACTGACTCTATGGTCAAAGAATAAAATATTCTTTTCCTATGACATCCTCACAGTCATGGCTATGCTAGAATTCATTGTCGCAGTCACAATGTTGAACCATCTCATTAAAGATTTTCCTCTTGTGCACTGATGTGTTACTTTATCAAGCATGATGCCCTTGCCCAGGAATTAGTCCTTCCAAATTACACATCACAAGCCTCACTTCCAAGAAACATTGTACTTTTTCCAAGGCATATTCTTCTATCTTTCTGGTAGTCAATGACATATTTAATATTCTCTGCCAACATCATAATTCAAAGGCATTGATCCATCTCTGGTCTTATTCATTGTCCAATTTTCACATATATATGTAATGATTAAAAATACTGTGGCTTCTGGGCTGAGCCCCGGTGGCATAGTGGTTGTGCGTGGGACTGCGCCCCACTGGGTTGGAGGTTCAAATCCAGCAGCAAGGCTGGGCCTCCTACTTCCACCACTGGAGGGCAGTGATTGCCCCCCCCCCCAAAAAAATACTGTGGCTTAAATCAGGCACAGTTCAGTCCTCAAAGTAACAACTATTTCAGCCTTTAAAGAGGTCCTTGCAACAAGTTTGCCCAATGCAGAGGTCACTTCATTTTATGACTACTGCTTCCATGGGAGTTGATAGTGGAGCGAAGTAAATGAAGTCCTTGGCACTTTCAATTTTTGTTTCAATTTATTCATTTTATTTCAATTTATTTATTCATCACAATGATTCTTAATGATTCAATTTTAAGGATATTTTTCTTTCTGTTAAGGTATAATCCGTACCCAAATCTACAATAGTCATTTTTCATTATAAGTATTTCAGATCGTCTTCATTTATAATATCCATCTGCATATTATAATTTTCAATAAATCTTCTTAAAATCCTGATGCCACACTTATCTTCATATATTTTATCTTTCTGACATTTTTTTTCTGCATAAGCTAAACCAAGATTTATCCAACATCAGTAATTAATTCCGTTTTTTTAGGCATCACTACCCTCTGGTGGGAGTGGGAGGCCCAGCCTTGCCCCTGGAGAGCTGTTGCTGGATTTGAACCGCCAAGCCAGTGGGCTGCAGTCGCACACTCAACCACTATGCCACCGGGGCTCAGTCAATTAATTCCTTTTTTTTAAAATCATTTTATTGGGGGCTCATACAACTCTTATCACAATTCATACATCCATCCATTGTATGCCAAGCACATTTGTACATTTGTTGCCATCATAATTTACAAAACATTTTCTTTCTACTTAAGCCCTTGGTATTAGCTCCTCATTTCCCCCTCCTTCCCCGCTTCCCCCTTTCTCGTGAACCCTTGATAATTTATGAATTATTATTACTTTGTCATATTGGATGTCTCCCTTCGTGTACTTCCCAGGGAGGAGATTCTATGTAGATCCTGATAGTAGGTTCCCCCTTTCTACCCCACCTTTCCTCCATCCCCCCAGTATTGCCACTGTCCTAAAGTGACCATCTGTCCTAGATTCCCCATGATTCTAGTTCCTCTCTGTACCAGTCACCATGAGGTGTTGAAAGGATCAGGTATGAGGCACGAAAGAACTAAAAAATCATATCATTATAAATGAGGGGGAGCACAGACTGGGGACCCAAAGGCCATGGGTAGGTGAAGTGACATCCCTTTACAGAAAGGTTGTGGGGAGGAGATGAGCGAGTCAGGGTGCAGTGTAGCAACAATGAAATATACAACCTTCCTCTAGTTCTTAAATGCTTCCTCCCTCCTACTATCATGATCCCAATTTCTACCTTACAAATCCGGCTAGACCAGGAGATGTACACTGATAGAGTGATTAGATTCCTTATTCCACATTCTTTTCTGAATTTGGTGTGAGTTTTTCTCACATAGTTCTCTACTATCACACCTATTTTTAAAATTATCTCAAGCAAAATCTTATTTGTATCTGATTATTGTTTAATAATTTCCACATTATGAAACATATGAAGTATAATTTTCAGAGTTCAGAAAGGTTGTAGCTATGTCTGTATGAGATGATAGATTATTTTAATTTTCATTCAATGTTTGGCATCCAACTAGCCCCCATACTCCCAAAATTTAAAGGTCAGTGATCCTTAATTTCTTATGACATGAATTAGTCTAGTGGCAAGGCTCTGCCTCTGTGAATGAGTGCTATTGAAAGTTTTGCCCTATCACTAATCCCACTGTTTGTGGAAATAGTGTCCAGTCACTTATGGATTTAATCTGCACAAATAAAAATTTCATGCATTTCAGTCTAAAACACTAAGCAACATGTATATAATTTTCTTTTCTCAACAATGTTTTAAGTTCTATACCATTGGCTACATTAATTGCACTATCAATAGAATCACTTTATGCTTCAATGGGATGATCTATAATATTCTTTATCATAAAATGATGACATCTATAAAGGGAACCACAAACATATATATGTTTATATATATATATGAATGGATTTGGGTTTCACATTTAATTCTAGCCCTAATCTAAGAATGATTACTTATAATGACATGGCTCTGATCCATGCTCACTCTTGTGAAGAGATCACTAAAGACATAGGTGTTATAAGAAATTATGGTGACGAGACTACAAGATGCTCAGCTATCAGAAATGACAGCATCTGGGGTATTATAGGTTTGCCTTCAAATAAGCAGCCATATAAATGAAGTATTAACTAAGTTTACATGGAAAAAGCATAACAGTTTGTATGATAATACATAATAAAATACAAATATGAAGGAAAAAGTGATATCCAAGCTTAAATGGTAAACACCTGATTTGCAGAAGGCTATACATGGCAGTGATTAAGTCTGGTAAATCCTCTCTTAACATTGTAAAGGGATGTAAGCAGACAGACAACATCGTAGAGTCAGTTGTGTTAGATGTAGTTGAGTTAAAATGTAACAACTTGATTTTTGGTCTCCTTTTTGACACATTTTAAAGTTGTTTCAGTTTTAAATTTTTGGTGCTTTCTTTTCTATGACAGTCTTTCTCTTGGTTTTGTCAGTGTTGATTTATTTTTTATTGGTTGTGTTTTGTATGATTATCTGCATATAAAATACAGAATAGGTACTATCTAGAGACAATAATTACCTAGGGACTTAATAGGGGAGGTCTGAGGGAAAGTTGAAGGATAACAAAAATAGGTATGAGAAGAAAATGTTCTGAAATTGATTGTGGTGATGGTTGAACAACTCATCCTAATATGAATGAAATATTAAAATGGATGATATATTAATTCTATGCCAAGAAAACTATGTTAAAATGGCCAGTAATTCACTTTTCTCTTCTTCCTTCATCTCTACAAAGGTCCAACTCCCTGATCAGCTCTGACAACCTATCCAGAACCATCAAAACTCCAGCTAATTAAATCTAAAAATCTACCAGATTGTTTTCTCTCCAGTATTTTTACTCTAATTTGACCTAATCATGGTTCCTTAATCATGCTTTAAAAGAAAATGAAAGATACCCAGGGCCAAGATAGCACCTTCATCAGACACAACATACCGTCCCTCTTCTCCTACTCCACTACTTCAAAGTCCCAAGAAACCAAGTAAAATCAGTACAGATAACCACCTTGAAACTTTGAAAAGTGAACAGAAGAAATTCTCATACATATAATAAAGTTTCAAATCTGATAATAGGGAATAAGAGATGCTGAACTACAAATGATGAGAACTTCAAAATAAAAATGAATAGAGTCCTTTTTTAGAAGTCCTTTTTCCCATATGGAAAAGTTAAATGACTATACAATAAATTTTAAAATGACTGGCTTGACATCTGTGTTCCAGTGTTCATCGCAGCGCAGTTCACATGCAAGGAGTTGGAAACAACTCAAATTTCCATTAACAGATAAATGGATTAAAAACTGTGGTCCTCACATACAATGGAGTATTATGCATCCCTAAAAAGCAGTGATGGATGCATCAAACACATGGCTGCATGGGAAGAACTGGAGGAAATGATGCAAAGCAAAGTTAACCAAGTATAAAAGGACAAGTACAACATGAGTCTGCTGAGGTAAGCTCAATAAATCCAAAAGGGCCATAGGGATGAAGTTATTGTATACATACATTCCTGGGGTGAGGTCCAGGTAGTATGGCAGGGATCAGACTAAACCCAGGGATACATGTGGTAGCCAAGTTAAAAGGAGGGATGGGGGGAAAGACATGGGCAACTAGAGGAACAGGGCACTAATTCATGCAAGGGGAGAGTGTTTGTATTTCTACAAGGAAAGAGGAAACAGATATCAACTCAGTGCTCCAAGACAAGAATGCAACAAACACACTGGCATGAAGCAACGAAGCAATAGAGAGACCCGAGTTGCCGATCCCATTGCCAACTAAGTGAACAGCCCCCTCTCCTCCCAGACGAATTCATCTCAGAGGACAACAAGGGAACTAGCTACAGTTCATGGAGAAAGATGTGTCTGATCAGGGCTGAGCCCCAGTGGCATAGTGGTTGTGCACAGGACTGCAGCCCACTGGGACGGAGGTTCAATTCCAGCAGTGGCGCTGGGCCTCCTACTCCCACCACTGGAGAGCAGTGATGCCCCCCCCCCAAAAAAAAAAGATGTGTCTGATCAGAACACACGGGGCGAGGAGGGGGTGGTTAAAAAAGGAGAGTGAAGCACATCCTGAGCCACCAAGGACAATATTTCTGCTCAAAGCAGTCAATGCACAGAGAAGATCATAGGGCTGGTCCCACCACAATACACGATGTTCCTCACTGACCCTAGCACCATGGAGGAGAACACCAGAGACACATGATAGGAATTGTGCCCGCTCTGACCCCATCACACTGAGGTGAGATACTGGTGGCATGCAGCAGAACATCAAGGGGAGCAGAGCAATGAATAGACTGTGGGGCCAGGGCATGGTGGCCTAACAGACTCAACAGGACAACAAATAGACTTTGAATTATTTATAGACTTTTCTTTCTTTCTTTCTTTTTTGTCTTTAGCTTCTTGTTGTTGTTACTGTAACTATTATTTTATTTTCTATTGTTGCTTTGTTTTGCTTGGTCTTGTGCTTGTGCATATAGTTGTCTCTGCATGTCTATCTGGATGTGATAGGTGGGTTAAACAATTAGAAGAGAGAACAATAGGAGGACAATTCTGGGAGGGGGAAGGAGAGAGGGGGAAGCATGGAAAAGGAAGTGGATGTTAACAAACTCAGAGACAAGGGAACAAGTGCCTGAAAATCAATGGTGAGTTGGGTGTAAGAGGTGTGATAGGACTTGATCACGGCCATGTAACTGAGAGTAATTACTGAAACCCAAATGAAGAGTAAACATGATAGTAGGACAAGAGGAAAGTAAAAGGAAATAAGGGAAAGGACTAGGAGGCAAAGGGCCTCCTAAATACAGATATATGTGTATATATATGTATGTAAATATATACGATGATAGGGAAATAGACTCATGTCATATATTTATAGGTTTAGTATTAAGGAAGCAGATAGACATTGGGTCTCAACACAAGAACACTTTGTTCTAATAATCTGGCATTCGTAGAGGCTCACCTTCCTGACATGATTGCTGAAGACAAATTGGGTACATAAGCAAATGTGGTGAAGAAAGCTGATGGTGGCCAGCTACCAAAAGTTATAGTATCTGGGGTCTTAAAGGCTTGAAAGTAAAGAAGCAGCCATCTAGCTAATAAGCAACAAAGTCCATATGGAAGAAGCACACCAGCCTGTGTGATCATGAGGTCTTGATGGGATCAGGTATCAGGCATCAAAGAACCAGAGCAAAAAATCATAATGTGAATGAAGGGGGGAGTGCAGTGGAGGCCCAAAGCCAATCTGTAAACAATTGGACATCCCCTTACAAAAGAGTCATGGGGAGAAGATAGGCCAATCAGGGTGCAATATAGTATCAATGAAATATACAGCTTTCCTCTGGTTCTGTAATGCTTCCTCCCCTTTCCATCACTATCATGACCCTAATTCTATCTTACAAATCTGATTTGACCAGAGAATGTACATGGATACAGATAAAAGCTGAGAACACAGGAAATACAGGACAGATAAACTCCTCTGGATCAACATTGAGAGTAGTTGTACCAGGAAGGGAAGGTGAGAGTGAGGAAATAAAGAGGGAACTAATCACGATGATCTACCTATAACCTCCTCCCAGTGGGATTGACAACAGACAAGGAGGTGACGGGAGACATCAGACAGTGCAAGACATGAGTAATAATAATAATAATTTATACATTTTCAAGGGTTGATGAGCGAGGGGATCCCTTATACCAAGGGCACAAGTAGAAAGAAAATGCTTTGCAATGATAATGTCAACCTCTGTACAGATGTGGTTGACACAAAGAATGCATATATGGATTGTTATAAGAGTTGTATGAGCCCCCAGTAAGATAATTTAAAAATAACTGTTTTAAGCATCAGAAGAGAAAGATACGTTTCAGATAGCCACTATTAATTAATCTACCCACCAAAATAAAAATGGTATTATCTCAATAAACACATAAATAACAGCAATGAAGAATAAGAAAAGAAGTTAGCTTAGAAAATGAAACAGAACAGAGAAACCACACACACAAGCCTAACTATATGGCAACAGTGAATTTATACTTATTGATTATCACATTGAGACATAGAGTGGTACTGTAGTTTTATTTTCTTTTAAAGATCATATGCTGTCTACAAAAGACACATCTTAGACACAAAGACATTAATAGGTTAAAAATTAAAGGATGAAAAATATTTATCAACAAAAAGAAAGAAAAGAAATCAGGGAATAGTCATAATTAGATGTTAAATCAAAATCCAATATAGGTGGAAAGAAGGACTTTATACAATAATTCAGGAGTCATTTCACCAAGAAGACATGTCTTCATCCAATGACAAACTCCTAAAACATATACAACAAATTGAAAATAAACGTGGTTCTCCACTAATAGCAGAAGCCTTAAATACCGCAATTTTGATGATGGATTGAATAACAACAAAGAAACTCATTAACGGTAGAGACAAAATAAATAACACAATCAACCAACTCAAGCTCATTGTTCTTTGGTGCCATAAAATGGGTTGCAACTCACAGCTACCCTGAGTACAACAGAATAAAATACCACCTGATCCGGTGCCATCTCCACAACTGTCAAGTTCAAGACTATCTATGCAGCCCCTGTGTCAGTCCATTTTGTGGAAGGCCTTCCTAGTGTTCACTGCCTCATTACTATAGCAAGATGGACGACTTTCTCCAGGGACTGCTCCCTCCTGAAAATGTGTCCAAAGTATGTGAGCTGAAGGAAGTCTCACTATCCTTGCAGCTAAGGAACATTCTGGCTGTACTTCTTCCAAGACAGATTTATTGGTTCTTTTGGTAGTCCGTGGTACTTTCAAAATTATTTGCCAGCACCATAATTCTTTGGTCTTCCTTATTCAGTATTCAACTTTCACATACATAATAAGGCAATGGGAAATACTATGAATAAGGTCAGGTGCACTTTAATCCTAAAAGTAACTTCCTTGCCTTTCAACACTTTCAAGAGTACGTGTGTAAAGCATTTGCCTAATGCAATGTATTGTTTGAGCTCTTGACTGCTGCTCCCACGAGCATTGGTTGTGGACCCAAGTCAGATGAATTCCTTGACAACTTCCATCTCTCCTCCATTTATCATGATGCTACCTTTTGGTCCAGTTGTAAGGATTTGGGTTTTGGTTACATTAAGTTGTAATTCATACTGAAGGCTATAATCCTTGATCTTCACCCATAAGTGCTTCAAGTCCTGCTCACTCTCAGCACACAAGACTATGCCATTTGCATCTTGGCAGGTTGTTAGTAGGTCTTCTTCCAGTCCTAATGGCTCATTCCTCATATAATCAGAAAGTTGGTTTAGAATTGGGTCATTAAAAGTCAAAACACAATACTTTGGTTCCTAAAGTTGAATAAGTGTACAGATCTTTGAAAATTTTTTGCTAATTTTTACTTCTGACTTATTTTTAAAACTCTACAAATGGGGCTGAGCACCGCTGGCATAAGTGGTTGAATGTGGGACTGCAGCCCGTGGGCTTGTCGGTTCAAATCCAGCGGGGACTCTCAGGAGCGGCACTGGGTAGTAACCACGACCACCAGAGGCAGGGATGCCTGCCTCCCCCCCAAAAAAAAACTAAAAAAAACCAACTCTACAAATGTTAGCTTACAAATAAACATCCCAGTTATGAATTTTATATACAAATAGGATAAAATTAAAATTTACAAATATAACTACAAACATAACAATAATAATAGCCAGGTGAAATGTAAAGAAATAGTCTCACAATATGAAAATGATTCTGATGGCAAAGTTTCTTATGACTTTGATGGGCATCTACTTTGTACTTTTCTCACAATGGTTTCACCTACTTTAAAACCTTTGTGCCATAGCACACTATCACATTATTTCATAATCATTTGGTGGGATTACATATTTTATATTCATAGTGCATCTATTATTAATTTGTTGATCTTGAATAATTAAAATAGTATGATTTGGTCATAATACCACAAATACAAATTTACCTTCACCTATTGAAGATGTGTGGTTGTATTTTTGCATTACATCACTTATTTAAATATTCAGAGTGTTCATTAAGTCTATTATAAAAATTAAAGCATTATGATCAAAAACTATTGAAGAAAATTCACATACCCCAATACTATGCTGGTAGATCCCATTTGAAGGATCCCTGGTGGCCTAGATGCTTAAGTATTGGGCTGCTCATAACAAGGTTAGCAGATAGAACCTGCCAACTGCTCCTCAAAAGGAAGATGAGGCTTTCTACTTTCATAAAGATTTCCAATTTTTGAAACCCAGAAGTAAACGTCTACAGGGTATATATGAGTAAGAATTGACTCAATAGTAGTGAGTGCATTTGAGATCCCTTTGAGAAATGCTACCATAAGATAAATCTGTAAAACAAAGTATTACAAAGTAAATGTCTTAAAATGATAGGTATTATACTATAGCAATTATAGTAAGAGAGCTCATCTTTACAAGTTGGAATTGAAAGGCACAAGTAAGCCAAAATTTTGCCTAGCATTAGTTGGAAAGTGGTCTAGATAAATTAAATTCTAAATACAATCAGATCTCTACAATTATTCATATTACATAACAGCAGCCTAATTTGGGAGCAAGTGAACTTCTGTAAAGGGCTAATCAATATATCTTAGACTTTGAAGGTCATATGATCTCTTTGCAATTACTTAGGTCGACCACTGTAGAAAAAAAGCAGACAATATGTTAATGAATAAATATGGCTGTATTTAAAAAATAAAATGGAACTCCACTTACAAACATAGGTTATAGACCACATTTAGATGACAGCTCACAGCTGATTCTAGCCATACATGTCTACTGAGATGTATGGTTTCATGCAAAATTTCTAGAAACCTTTTTGAAATATATTCCTTCATCACTAGGAATCACAGAACATAAACTTTTTCTTGATTTTTCAGGCTGGTATTTCTGCCATATAAGTGAAATTTGTGTAATTTTCATAGATTTTTAAAATAGCTATTATAAAATTGGTTGGAACAAGCCAGAAATATCTCTGGTTAATATATTTCATAAGGGGTTATAGATTCTTTTGGGGGGGCACCACTGCCCTCTGGTGGTGGGAATAGGAGTTCCAGCCTTGCTCCTGGAGAGCTGCTGCTGGATTTGAACCGCCAGGCCCTGGGCCACAGTCCTGCGCACAACCACTACACCACTGGGGCTCAGCCTGGTTTATAGATTCTTAATTTATCTTCTTGAATAATATATTAAAAATAATGAACCAAGTACAGAAAATCCAATCATTCACTTAATAGACATTTTAGAGATACTATGTATCAGCATCTACATTCTAGAAACATATAATTTATAAAGCACAGTCCAAGACCTCCAGGAATTTAGAACTAAAAATAATTTGGTAGAATTGATTGATACAATTTTATTATTATCTTTTTTCACTTACAAGTAGTGAAATAAAGAAACACACTTTCTACAATAAATAAACAAACATTTTTATTAAAGCTTAAATAGCAAAAATTCAATATCTTTATCCTGAAAACTGCCATTTTATTGGCATTATATCTTCTCAAAACAATAGTCCAATCACTTTATATTCTCTAACAGCCATCTCAACCAACACTAGAGGTCTTTATAAAGCAAGCAGTGTAAGTCATACTTACTGAGCTTTTCAATGTCTATACTTTATTATCCAAAGCTAACAATAGTTAATCTCATCAATTTTTACTTGGGATAAAGCAGCAAAAGAAGTGGCTTGCAGAGAGGGGAAAAGTAAGGTTATATTTGTTTTGTCCATTAAGGACTTTCAACAATCTCAAGCCTTAAAAAGTGTCATCAAACAAAAGCAATCCCCACTGATTAATTTCTGTTATTATCAAGAACAGCAGCAAGGGGGGGGGGGCGGTGATCATTTGGGTCTGCACATATCTCCATGACAATCCAACAAGAATACAAAGCAATTCTAATTGCACTTTTTTTCTAATTGCATTTATGCCAAATAATAAGGCTATAAAATAGGTGAAGCAAAAACTGATAACTCTGATAGAAGAAATACAGGAATACATAATTAGAGCTAGAGACTTAAACACTCTTAGCAATTGATAAAACGCAAATGAAAAATAGAAAAGATGTAGAAAAACTCAAATATAGCATCAACTAATAGGATCTAATAAGTAACCATAAGCACCCTGCTAAACAACAGAAAATAAGCTTTCTTTCCTAGTATCCATAGAACATACATCAAGATACGTCACATTCTGGCCCATAAAATAATATGGAGTATGCTATCTGAACACAAGAAAATCAAATTAGAGATAAAGGAAATATAACACAAAAATCTCCAAGTATTTTAAAATAAGGAATATGTTTTAAAATATTTTATGGGTATGTGGCAGTCATGTGCTTCTGTTAATTCTATGATTGAAATGTAGGGGTGGAGTCTAGCCTGTTAATCTGGAGCTAGCCATTGAGTAGCCGATGAGGCCTCTATGTGGGCATGGCTTTCACCTGAGACTCCAGGAAATCTCGTGATATTTCCCTCGTGAAGATGAGAAGCTATCTTCCCCAGTTGTTGGGAGTTAGTTTCAGAGATGATTAACCACAGGCAACACAGAATGGCGGCGTCTGGGAGGCTGGAGTAGCTGGTGGAAAAACCACACGGCTTTGCCCTGATGGAGCAGGACCTCTGAGGCTGAAGCAGCCACATGGAGGCCTCTTCCAGCGATGAGTTGCTTTCTGCCACCACTGGATGCTGTTGATAGACCCTGAGCCCTGGAAGCGGGGAGACATGGGGAGACCCCTGTTGATGCCGGGACTCTGTAGTCACTGACCTGTGACTTCGTGAGTCAGAAGGAGACTTTATGGACTGATTTCAGGCATATGGGTTAATATCTGACTTGTGACCTTGAGCTGGACTGGGCTGGACTTTTCTCAAAGTCCTATTCCCCTTGAATATAAACCCATTCCTTATATCTATATGCGTGGCTTTGAAATTTGTTCCTCTAGTCTATCCAGACTAACACAGGGTATAAAAAGGAAGCCTCAAAAACAAACAAACAAGCATTGACCTAAATGCAAGCAAAGTATCAAAATATAACAAAAAATAATGAAAATTTATGAAAAAACTAGTTACAAGAGAAGAATTTATGGCACCAAAAACTTACATTATGTTTTGGGGTATAAAAGAGAGGCTAATCTCAAATATAATTTAAAGAAACTATATTTATTAAGTTTTAAAAGGGACAAAGACAATGCAAAGACACAAGCATATTATTCAAATGAGTGAGGCCACTAACAGGAGGTCATGATGGTTTCTGAGGATCCACAGCCAGGGCACTAGTTAAGTAAAGCATGAAACAAAGAAAACTGTCACAAATTCATGATTGGTGGCAGATCAATGCTTCACATTTACAGATAGGACTACAGAAATGGGAACAGGGTCATGATTGGGACACATAAATTATGTCAAATAAAAAAGCTTACAGGATCAGTCCAGGGCCTTCTGACCAAGGCTGTCAGGACCTGATTTGATCTCTAGAACCATTCATCAAGGACATATCAAGGCAAGTCCCCAAGAGACTGCCCCTCTCTGGACTGTCTGGAGAGGGGTGCAGGTAATCCAACGTCCAATGTACTTGCCTAACGGCAAGACTGTCTTCATCTTTGATTAAAATCAGAAAGAATTTAATGGAGGCTTAATCGACCTGGGGGCCCTGCAAATGGATTTTGAGTTTTCAGTATCCATGGCCTCCTAAAAATGGGGTGTTCAGAATTTAAGTTCTAATATAATTAGAAGATAGGAAATACTTCAAATTAATTTTCTACATTACTTCAAGTACCAAGAAAAGAGTGAAGTACATACAAAGCAAGGAGTTTAAAGGAAGTAAGAATGAGAAACCAATGGAATTGAGAACAGAAAATCAACTGAAAAAATAATAAAACAAATTGCAATTTCTTTGACAGTTCAACAAAATTGAAAAAAATCTCTAGGAAAACTGACAAAGAAAAATTCTTAAATCTTAACAGTGACAAACATGAGAAATAATGAACAAACTTGAAAAATAAGGATCTTCTTGAAACTATCATAGAATTAGGTTTCGTATTGGGATAGTGATTGTATCTATTGGGCAGCTAATTTCAAGGTCAGAAGTTCAAAATCATTAGCTGCTCTGTGGGAAAGAAGACAGGGCTTTTTACTCCCATAAAGAGCTATGGTACAGATAGTCCCCTGGAAGGAGATGAATAACAGAACTGTGGGCGAAGTGATTCATCAGGTGGTGTACGACATGAAATATATATGTACAATTTATTAAGAGTTCACAAGGTGGTTGTGGAGGGAATAAAGAGGAACTGATCTCAAAGGACTCAAGTAGAAAGAAAATGTTTTGAAAATGATGGTGGGAGCATCTGTACAAGTTTGCTTGATATACTTGATCCATGGATTGTTCTAATATCTGTAAGAGCCCCCAATAAAGTAATCAAGAATTTTTTTAAAATAAAGAGGCTTGTTATGGAGAAAAGAAAAGAGTTAAAGTCTTGAAAACGCAGAGGAGGATTTCTGCTCGGCCCTATTGAATTGCTATGAGCTGGCATCGACTTGATGGCAGTGATGTTGCTTTGTTTCTTTTTAAACATTTTAGTAGGAGCGCTTATCGATGTTATTATAATTCATAGTTCCATTAGATCAAGCATAATTGTATAATTGCTTCCATCCTCATTTTCAATACACTTCCCTTCTTCTTAAACTCATTGATATAAGTTTCTCTTTATAGCCTCCCTCCCCAAACCTGCCACCCCCTTGAACCCTTAATATATTATATATTTTTTGCTATAACTTATACCATCCCATGTATACATTCACCTACAAGTCTGATGTTTGTTCCCCTCAAGTAGGGTTATGCAATCATCATTGCTATCAGTTACCCCTTCCCTTCTTTTCCTCCATCTCTTCCTGTATCCTCAGAGAGTCATTACTCCCCTTACTGTTTCTTGGAGTTTATCTATCTTGAATTTCATGCATTGAAATATCTTATTTGTACCACTATACATACACAGGTCTAGCTAAGATTAGCAAAATAAAACTAAGGCCATAATGGGGGGGGGAGGGGATTTTAAAGAACTAGAGTATAGTTAAGTGTTACATCAATTTTCTACTGTATCCTGGATGATATATTGCCCTTTGGTGAAGGGCTAACCAATTGTCTTACAGGTGGACTCTGGGTCCCCACTTTGCCTAGGTTCCTGCACATCTGTTTGATTGCTTGAAGTTGCAGGATAAGCGATCACCCAAAATTTTAGAGACTCAAGAAAATACAGAAAAGTATAGCTGAGATCAGTTTACTTAAAGCAGCAACTATTGGACCCCCAAACTTGTGAAAACACTTGAATAACAATTTTGACAAATTTCTAGAGGCTGAGTATGGTGTGGACTACTCTATCAGTGGGGGCTGCAGTCTTAGGGAACCCAGTACACTATCATAAGTTGTATACTCAAGAATCTCACCAAGTTCTAATCTTGAAGACCCTAGAAAAATCATCAGAAATCTTTGTCCAAAAAGGGTAAAGAGAATCATTTTGAGATATGTATAGTACATAACAAAGCCTTACTATTCAGTGAAAAGGACCTTAGTAAAAACTTATCTCACACAAGCAGAACAGCAATTACCCACTGCCAACCCACTCTAATTTCCCTGTCTCATTTAAGTGGGAGGTGGGAGTAAAATCTTTAGATTTTACTAAAGATTTACTAAAGTCTTTAGAAAGACTAAGAAAGTCACAATCTAAGGACACAGGCCCACTAAGATTAAAACTTAATCATAAGATTATATAAAGATCCCTTCACCAATTCTTCACATATCATCAGGAATGACATATAATAATAGTGGGATATATCTAAAATTACTCCAAGGCTAAAACTCAAGCAGGAGTTTTTTGTTGTTGTTCTTGTTCTTGTTTTAGCATCACTGCCCTGGTGGAAGTGCGAGGCCCAGCCTTGCTCCTGGAGAGCTGCTGCTGGATTTGAACCGCCAACCCAGTGGACCGCAACCCCACACTCAACCACTACGCCCACCGGGGCTCAGCCCCGCAAGCAGGAGTTCTTAAGGAAATAAAAAGCAACAGAGGAGACAAAAAAAATCAAGGACACTGCAGGAATTTTAAGTTATCTGGCACTTGTAGTTGTTACATGCAATTGAGTCTGCTTGGACTCAAAGTGACTACATATAATGGAACAAAAGCAGTCCTGCACCAGTCTCACAATTTTTCTTATGTCTGAGCCCATTTTGTCAATCCAGCTTGTTGAGGGTCTTCCTTTTTATAACTGCCCTTCTACTTTACCACTTGCAAATTTCCTTGAATTTCTTTTATCCCAAACATCATGCTTAGAGTTAGACAAAAATGATAAGCTTTATGCTAGAAAACAAGATGAAAAAAGGAGCATGAAAAGACTAACCAGACATGAGAACCAACCTTAAACATTACATAGATTATGAAACTCAAAATTATGAGATGAATATATTAAGGATATTATAAACAGAAAGAAATTCCAAGATGTAAAGAGATGCAAGAGAAATAAAAAAAAATACTCCAATCAAAATAAGAAAACCCTTCAGTGAGCATATCAATATAGTGAGCATGCCAAGGGGGGAAAAAAATCAGTGAGTTTGAAGATAGGTTAATGGACACTTCTTAAACTTAAATACAAATAGGAAAAAATTCCCCGAAGATTTAGGAATTCTGGAACATTGTATAATTATAATATCAGGAGAAGAGAGAAAGTAATAGAACAAATATTCAAAGGAACAAGGATTGAGAACTTCCCAAAATCAATGCAAAATTGCAAACCACATATTCATACAGTTCAGAGAATTTTAAACAGAAAATCAACAAATGTACACCTTGTCATATTATGTTCAAATGGCAGTAAAACCAATATAAAGTGTACATAAATTAAATTACTTTTTAAAAGTTAAGATATTAGTAGAATAGATAAGAAAATGTGATTTGACTAAATGGTATTTATAAGAGACCAAATATAAATTTGAATGCATGAAAAGACTGAAAACTATATAAAGAAAACCCAAAAGAGAGCTGAGAAGGTTATATTAATATCAGGAAGGATCAGTTCAGTATAATAAAACACATAGGGTGTACCATTAGAGAGACTTCCTAGTTATAACCAAATACTTTGTGGGGTTTGTTTATCATGTTTGAAACTTTAGTACCAGTCTCAGGGGACAGCTTAGGAAATTAGTGTAACATAGTTCATAAATATAATACATTCTAGCTTGATGGGTAGTGTCTAGGGTCCTAAAAGTTTGCAAGTGACTATCTAACATACAATTATCAGTCTGTACTTCTCTGGAACAAATGAGAAAGAAGAAAACCAAAGACTCAAACAAGAAACTTTTGCATAAGCAAATGTGGTAAAGAAAGTTGATGGTGCCTGGCTATCAAAAGATATAGCATCTGGGGTCTTAAAGGCATGAAGGCAAACAGCGGT
Organism: Nesogale talazaci; assembly: GCA_004026705.1. NCBI lineage: Eukaryota > Metazoa > Chordata > Mammalia > Afrosoricida > Tenrecidae > Nesogale > Nesogale talazaci. The sequence goes on from PVJH01006789.1 coordinate 78,349, forward strand.
CATCTAGCTCAGAAGCAACAAAACCCACATAGACAAAGAACACCAGTCTGTGTGACCACGAGGTGTCGAAGGGATCAGGTATCAGGCATCAAAGAACAAAAAATGATATCATTGTAAATGAGGTGGAGTACAGATTGGGGAACCAAAGCCCATCTGGAGGTAATGGTACATCCCCTTATAGAAGGGTCATGGAGAGATGAGCCAGTCAGGGTGCAGTGTAGTAACAATGAAACATACAACTTTCCTCTATTCTTCAATGTTTCTTCCCTCCCACTATCATGATCCCAATTCTGCATTACAAATTCGGCTAGACCAGATGATGTACACTGGTATAGATAGGAACTGGAAACATAGGGAATCTAGGACAGATGATTCCTTCAGGACCAGTGATGAGAGTGGCGACACTGGGAGGGAGGAGATAAGGTGGGGTAGAAAGGGGGAATCAATAATTAGGGTCTATCTATAACCTCCTCCTTGGGGTATGGACAACAGGAATGTGTGTGAAGGAATACATCGGACAGTGTAAGATATGACAAAATAATAGTAATTTACAAGTTATCAAGTATTCATGAGGGAAGTAGAAATGGAGAGGGAAGGGAAAAAATGAGGAGCTGATACCAAGGACTTAAGTAAAAAGCAAATGCTTTGAGAATGATGAGGGCAATAAATGTACACTGTGCTTGACTTACAAGGGATATGTGTATGGATTGTATGAGTCCCCAATAAAATGATTTTAAAAGAAATTAGTATATAAGATTAATAGCCTATATAAACCAGGACCTCATTTGTCCTAAGATCAGAACTAGATGATGTCTAGCTATCACTACTGCCCATTCTGATTAGAGCACAATATATAGTTCTGGATAGGATGGGAGAAGATTTTAAGACAAAACCCAAATTTCTTTTTTAAAAAATGTTTAGCCTTACTAAATGGAAGAAAATAGAATAATTCCTAAGACTATCACTTTGAGATACACTTCAAATTTTTTAATGAAGCCACTCTTGGAGATCACCTTTAATCCAAATAGCAGGTTGATCCATAAGTTAAATAATATCACCCATTAACACTCTGCTCCTTTAATTTATCATCTATCTATATGAGACCAAGTGGTCAATATTTACCCTAAAATAAAGATGAAAAGGTAAGGGAGGGGCAGGGAAGCTAGATTAATAGAAAAAGAACAACCAGATTGGGATAAAAATGAGACTGCTGACACACTGTGCAAAATATAAACAATATCACTGAAAAATGTGTCCAAAACTAATTAAACAGAAATTGAATTTTCAGTTGAAACATTCTTCATAAATGAAATAAAAAGTTACTGGAAATGAATTAATTCTCCAAGAAGATATGACAATTATAAAAATACCTACAACTAACAACAGGATCCCAAAATAAATGCAGCAAATATTAATAGAAGTGAAGTCAGAAATAAAGTAGTTTATGGTAGTTACATAATTTCATGTCAACTTGAAGATATAAAAGTGTAGGGATGGAGTCTAGCCTGTCTATCAGGTCACAGCCTGGTGGTACCTCCTTGTGGACATGGCCTTCTCATAAGGAGGGTTCTGAGAATCTCCACTCTCTCTTCCTCTGTTGTCAACTTCCTGTTGACCAGTCACAGTGAGACCTGCACTCAGCCCTGTGATGCTTCCACCACCACTTGATCCACAAGACTTTCCACCCATTGACCTGTGAACTTTCTGCATTCTACATCAGTTCATGTGGTTGTGTGAGTCTGAAGTGGGACGTATGGACTAAATTTGGACTTATGAACCTGAGTTAGGCTGGGCTGGGATGTTTTCCTGGTATACGATTCTTTCTTTTTTTGGGGGGGGGGGTGGGGGGTTTGCTGGGGCATCACTGGTCTCCGGTGGTGGGAGTAGGAGGCCCAGCCCCACTGTTGGAATTGAACCTCTGTCCCAGTGGGCCGCAGTCCCGTGCACAACCACTATGCCACCAGAGCTCAGCCCTATTTCTTGATATAAAACTCTTTCTTACACATATCTGAGTTACGCTGTGTTTGTTTTTCTAGTCAACTCAGCCTAATACATAGTTCTATGATAATCGCTGAATATTTCAATTTACCACTTTCAAGAATGGATAGAGTGTCTATACACTGAACTGAAATAATACTATGAACACTTAACCCTAACAAATATATATAAATCAATCTATCCTACAACAACAAAATATACACTCTTCCCCAGCACTTGTTATCCAGAAGAGATAATGTTAAGTCCCAAAGCAAGTCTCAATAAATTAAAAAATATTGGAATAATACAAATCTGCGATCACAATGGAACAAAACTAGAACTTAATAACAGAATAAAATTGTAAAATTCACAAATGTGTATAAATTAAGCAATACACTATTAAACATTCAATGAGTCCAAGAAAGAATCATAAATTATAAAGAACAAAGAGATGAATAGAAATTAAAGAACAACATACCAAAACTTAGGGGATGCAGCGAAGGCAGTGCTCAGAGGGGGAATTTATAGCTGTAAATACCTACATTAAAAAAGAAGAAAGATCTCAAATCAATAACCTAACTTAACATCATGAAGAACTAGTAAAAGAGGAGCAAAGTATGCCCAATGCTGCCAGAAGGAAAGAAATGAAGATTACATCAGAGATAAATGAATACAGAGCAGAAAAACAATCAAGATAACCAATAAAATAAAAAATGGTTTTTTGAAAAAATCAATAAAATTGACAAAGCTTTGGGGACATTAACAAAGAAAAAAGAAAGGAGACAAAACTAAAATCAGATATGAATATGAGGACATCATTACAAGAATAAGGGGAAGGAATGATAAGAGATGATTATGCACAACTAGATGTCAACAAATTGGATAATCTAGATGAAATTGACATAGTCATAGAAACATAAAAAATACCTAGATTGATTAAGAGGAAATAGACAATCACAACAGATCTACAACAACGAGCCTAAAACCTCTCTACAAAAAAAATTACTGGTTCAGGTAATTTCACTGGAGAATTCTACCAAACATTAAAAGACAAACTGACATTAATCCTTTTCAAACTCTTCCAAAAAGCAGCAGAAAACTGAAAAACTCTAAACTCAATCTTTGAGACCAATATTGTCCTGATATCAAAGTCAGATAAACACAAAAAATAAAATTATAGATCAATATCCCTTATGCAAAAATCCTCAACCAAGTACTAGTGAACCATATCTAATAGAATTGAAATAAATATTCCAATAAATAAGTAAGCTTTACCCTAGACGAGCAAGGGTGGCTCCTCCTAAGAAAAGCTATCAATTACATTAATAGAAAAAAATCCACATAAGCATTTCAATTGATATAGAAAAGGCAAATGGCAAAACCAACACCCTTTCATTATAAAAAACACTAAATTTAGGGATAAAGGGGGGAATTTTCAATAGGATAAAGGACACTAATGAAAACTCACAGCTAATATTATAATTGTTGATGAAAGAACAGAAACTATCTTCTAAGGGCAGGACAAGACAAAGATGCCTGATTTTACCATTGCCATTTAAAATCACTCTGGAAGTTCTGCCCAGAGTAATTAGTAAAGAACAGAAAAAGGCATTCAAACTCCTTCTTATATGACATGATTTTATATAGAGAAATTCCCAAAGATTCCAGAAAAAGTGAATAAAAGAACTTAGCAAAGTCATAATATATAAGACAAACATTCAAAATAAATTGTATTCTATACATCAGCAATTACCCACCTGAAGAGAAAATTAGGAAAATATTTATACTTGCAATATTTCATTTATAATGGCATTTAAATTTTCATTTAAAATAGCATCCAAAAGAATAGAACACCAAGTAAGACATCTAGCCAAGAAGATGAAAGGCCTGTATGCTAAAAAGTATAAAACTTTGCTGAAAGAAATTAAATAATACCTAAATAAATGGGAAAATGAGCCCTGTGGTATAGCAGTTATGCATTGGGCTACTAACCACAAAGTGCTAAGAGTTAAGAGTTTTTCAGTTTTCTGCTGTTTTTTGAAGGATGTTGAAAAGGATTAATGTCAATTTGTCTTTTAATGTTTGGCAGAATTCTCCAGTGAAATCATCTGGACCAGTAATCATCTTTGTGAAGAAGTTTTAGGCTGCTTCTTGTAGGCTATTGTGATTGTCTATTTCATCTTGAATCAATTTAGGTTATTTTGTGTGTTTCTAAGACTACGTCAGTTTCATTTAGATTATCCAATTTGTTGACATACAATTGTTCAAGTAGCTCAAGACCACCAGCCACTCACTGGGAGAAAAGATATACTTTCTACTCCCATAAAGAGTTACAGTTTCTGGGACCAATGGTTCTGGGAAGAATATGGGAGAAGGGAAAGTGGGAAAAAAGACGGGGGTGGGTACCAACCCAGAGACAAGGGAACAACAAACCAACTATAATCAAAGGAAGAAAGGTCATAGGATGCCTAGTGGGGCTTAATCAAAGGCAATGTAGGCAGCATAAATTACTAAACCTGAATGAAGGCCGAACATAATGATGGGACAAGAGGAAAGTAAAAAGGAAACAGAGGAAAGAACTAGGAGGCAAAGGAAATTTATAGAGGCCTAAATATAGGCATTTACATATGTTGCATGTGTGTATGTATGTATGTATATGTGTATATATGAAAGGGGAATAGAACTACATATTCATATCTATGTGTTAAGAATTAAGGTTGCAGATGGACATTGGGCCTTGACTCAAGTACTGCCTTAACACAAAACACTTTATTCTAACAATTCACCACTCTGTGACACTCACCTTCCTGACATGATCGCTGACGACAAAATGGATGCATAAGCAAATGTGATACAGAAAGCTGATTGTGTCAAGCTATCAAAAGATAGAGTGTCAGGAGTCTTAAAGGCTTGAAGATAAACAAGCAGCCATTTAGTTCAGAAGCAGCAAAGCCCATATGGAAGAAGCACACCAGTCTGTGTCATCATGAGGTAGCCTTGGGATCAGGTATCAGGCATCTAAGACCCCAAATAAAACTATACCTAAGGTAAATGGAGGGTGGGGGGCATGGAGTGAAGACCCAATACCCATCTATAGACAATTGGATATTCCCTCACAGAGGGGTTATAGGGGAGAGATGAGCCAGGGTGCAGTAGAGCACTGATGAAACACACAACTTTCTTCTAGCTCTTTGGTGCTTCCTTCCTCTCACTATCATGACCTTAATTCTACCTTACAAATCATATTAGATCAGAGCAGGCACACTGCTACAGACAAGAGCCTGCAACACAGGGAGTCCAGGATAGATAAACGCCTCAGAGTCAACAAGGAGAGCAGTGATACCAGGAGGATTAGGGGAGGGTGGAGGCAGAAATGCGCAATCAATCATAAGGTTCAACTAGAACCCCCTCCCAGGGAGACTAATAATGGAAAAGTTGGGGGTGGGCAATGGAGGATGATGTAAGATATGGAAAATATAATCTATAACTTATCACGGGTTTGTGAGGGAGGATGGGCAAGGGAGGGAGGGGGAAGAAATGGGTAACATTGATATAAGGGGCTCAACTGGGAAGAGAATGCTTTAAAAATGATAATGGCAGTATATGTGCAAATGTGCTTGACACACTGGATTAATGTGTGGATTGTGATAAAAGATGTAAGAGCCTTCTCTAAAAGTATTAAAAAATAATAAAAGAGTCACAGTTTCAGAAGCTCACGAGGGCAGTTCTACCATGCCCTATAGGGTCACTGTGAGTCAGGAAAGACTTGATAGCATGGAGTACTAGTAAATAAATGGAAAAATATTCCATATTATGGATTGGAATACTTAACACTCTTAAGATATCATACTTCCTGTATTGATCTTCTGCCTCATCACAATCTAAGTCAACATTCTAATACCCTGTTTTTATAAATAGAAAAGCCAGTCTTCAAATTCACATGGAATCATAAGGGGTCTTGAACAGTCAAAACATTTTGAAAAGAACAAAGTAGGAATATTCAATCTTCCAACTTTGAAACAAGTCATAAAACTACAGTAAACAAAACAATGCTCTAGTAGTATAAGGGTAGACATATAAACCGACAGAATTTATGAGAACAAACTCATACATCTATAGTCAAATGAATTTCTACAAGAGTGCCAATTCTGTACGAGGAAAGAATAGTAGTTAAAAATGATGTTGTAACTGAATTTCCACATGCGGAATAATGATTTTGAACTCTTATCAGACACCATATTAAAAATTAATTCAAAATGAACTAACAACCTAAAAAATAAATAAAACCACAATACAAGAAAGCATAGAGAAAAATCTTCAGGATAAATCCTTGCATTTGGAAACAAAAGCATGGACAAAAATATTAAAAGTAAGTCTCTTGATCTTAAGCAAAAGCAAAATATTTCATGATGTTTGGTGAAGTCAATAATAAAAGGAAATATATTAAATGACATTACTTACTGTATGAAATACCTAGTACCTTAGTTATCTAGTGCTGCTATAAGAAATACCGTAAGTGAGTGACTTTAACAAACAGAAGTTTATTTTCTACTGTTTAGAAAGCTAGAAGTCCCAATTTAGGTGTCAGTTTTCTCTATTGGCTCTGGAATAAAATCCTGGTCTATTTGAACTTTTGCTCTTGAGTGAACTAGCTGTGGCCTGGAATCTCAGCTTCTCTTGTTTGCTTGTTTAATTTCTTATATCTCATAAGAGATTGATTGAAGATGCACAATGTTAATTTTGTGTCATTAACATAAAAGAGGAAAAACCCATTCCCAAATAAAAATGGTTTTAAAAGTTTACTGGATCATAGAAAATAATCAGGAAAGTGAAAAGACAATCAACAGAATGAGATAAAATGCATGTTGACTATTTACCTGGTAAGGATTTAATAACTTGTCTATATAGAGTAATTTCTCATTGGGGAATTTTAACAAGCACTACATTGGTCAGCTGATCATATATGTCCTTGATAAAATGTGTTGAAAATTTAGCTTTGTGACCTTCCTTCCAATAATCCATAATCTAAACTTAATTATGAGAAAAAACAAATTTGAATAAAAAGCTGTGAAATTATACTTAGTAAAGATTCCTGACAATGTCAGTATCATAAGATTTAGGGTGTTTCAGAAATTCACTTTGCTTTTGATTTCTTTCTTGTATTTTTCATGACCTTTGGATTTCTCTGTGTGTGATTCCCTTGATGTCAGTCTAAAATTTGCTTGGTTGTCAGTCATTAATTTTCAAATCTATTGAGATGGACTTCAATCCAGGTGGTGGTATCCTAGGTCATACTTTGGCTCTTGTGTGTTTGATTTCATCTTTTTCAGTGTCAATGTGATCTAAGGAGCTCTGAAAGATTAATAGGTTAAGCACTGGATGCTAATCAACCACAGACCCACCAGTCATTCTTCTGGAGAAAGATGAGGCTGTATATAAAGACAAGCAAGGGACCAAGTCCCGGTGGCATAGTGGTTGAGTGCGGGACTGCAGCCCACTGGCTTGGTGGTTCAAATCCAGCAACAGCTCTCCTGGAGCAAGGCTGGGTAGTTCCCACGACCACCAGAGGGCAGTGATACCCCCTCAAAAAAGACAAGCAGTTTCACAAAAACTATTTAGCAGTTCTACTACTGAGTCCTATGGGATCATTATGAGTTGGAATCATCTTAAAGGCAGTAGGTTTTGGCATTTGTTTTTCAACTTGAACTCATGTGAGCAATTGGTGATATGTTTTGTAGTCAGACTCTGGTCTTGTTCCAACAGATGATATTGAGTTTCGCTGTCATTTCTACCCACAGATGTAGATAGATTCCTGTCTGTACTATTCAGTGATGTACTATTCATTTTCTTGTGACGTATTTAAAATATAACTATTTGAAATGAATAATTTATAGGCACATTATAATCTATATCTGCATGTGACCTCCAGCATCATGTCTATCATGAATTGTTAATTCTTTTACCTCATTTAACAGTTTTATATTCCAATCACTAGTAATTATTAAAGCATCATGAATGCACATTTGATAAATATCAGACTGCAGAGGTTAGTCAAAATCTCCAGTTTCTTCATATTTTGGATTAGTGTTTCCTGTGTGAATTTGAATAACACTCATTATTAATTATAGGCATATGGGTATTATCCTATCACTTAAAGTGTTTCACTTCAGGCTTGTGATGGTCATGTGCTTATGCTAATTTCTTGATTGAGATATGGGGGTGGAGTCTAGCCTATTAATCTGGAGATAGCCATTGAGTAGCCAATGAGGCCTCCTTGTAGGCATGGCTTTCTCCTGAGACTTCTAAGAAATCTCGCGATATTTCCCTTGTGGAGATGAGAAGCTATCTCTCCAGTTGTTGGGAGTTAGTTTCAGAGACAATGAATTACAGACAAGATGGCAGCATCCGAGGTGCTGATGGAGTCAGAGGAGAAGCCACACAGCCTTACCCTAATGGAACCAGACCTCTGAAGCTGACGAAGTCATGTGAAGACCCCTGCCAGTGCTGAGTTGCCTCTACCACCACTGGATGCTGTTGATGGACCCTGAGCCCCAGAAGCAAAGATCCCTGGGGAGACCCCTGCCAGCTCCGGGATTCTGCACCCACTGGTCTTCATCAGTCGGAAGGAGACATTATAGATTGGTATTGGGCATATAGGCTAATATTGGACTTATGACTTTGAACTGGACTGGGTTGGGATGCTTTCTTAATGTCTTATTCCTCTTGTATATAAACTGTACCCTTATATTCATAGGCGTGTCTATGAATTTGTTTCTCTAGTCTACCCAGGCTAACACAAGGCTAGATCTTGAAATACTATTTTTTAAGATGAATGTGACATCATTACTTCTCCATTTGTCATTTCTACTTAGAAAATCATAGAACTAATCAATCTAAAATGGCCAATATAAGTCCATTTCAACTCACTAATGCTGATACTGATATTTATGCATAAAGATCAATAAAAGTATTAGCTTGAACAGATCAAATGAAATAATGGCTGAAAACATCCCAAATTTATGAAAATCATAAGCCTCCAGAAACATAAGGCACATCACAGTAAAAATATGAAATAAAAAAGAAAAATCTTGAAAAAGATTACAGAGAAATGTCTCATTATCCAAAAGGTAAGAAAAAATAGAGTAACAGTGGCTTTCTTATCAGAAACCATGGAAACCAGAAGGACATGCATATATTTTAAAGTTCTGAAAGAAAAGAACTGTGAATGAAGCATTTTATTTTTTGGCATCACTGCCCTCTGGTGGCCGTGGGAGCTACGAATGAAGCATTTTATACCCAGTAAAAATTTCCACGGAAATAAAAGTAAAAGCAAGATATTCTCAATAAAATAAAACTAAGATAATTTATTGTCAGCAGAACTACCCTTTATAAATAATTAAAGGAAGCTTTTAAAAAAAGAAAAGAAACAGTAAAAGAAATCGATTTGAAGCATCAGTGAGGAAGAATAATTGATTGAGTGAAACTATGGATAATTACAATGAGCTGAAATATTATGTTTGATAGTTGAAGTAAAAATGATAACACTCTCTGATATATGTACAGACAATACATGAGACAACTGGAATTAAATGAGAAGGAGCCCTGGTGGCATGGTGGTTATGAGGTGGGCTGCTATTTGAAAAGGCAGCAGTTGCAAACCACTCTAGGGAACCCAGAGGGGCCAGTTCTACCATGTCTTATAGTGCTACTATGAGTTGGCATCAATTCAATGGCATTGAGATTACTTTATTCTTCTTTGTTAAACAATTTTACTAGCACTTCATCCATGTCATAATTCAATCTCACCACATTCTATTCTAAAACATTTTCTTCTTCATCGTACTTTTTGTTATTCATGCAACTATTTTTATTTCTAATAGTGGCAAACATAGACGCAACAAAATATTCTCCAATTCAACAGCTTCTATCTGTATACTCTTTATGTTGTACAATACTGTTGATATCCTTTTCCAAATTATTCCACCATCATTAACATAAACTTACTGCCTCCTATGCAACAACATTCTCCTTCATTCATAGTTGGTCAAATTTCATTTTTCTCTCTTTTTAAGTAGTTTTATTGCTATAGCACTAACATATCATACACTTCCATGGTTACGTCACTTTTGAAGTGAATTGTATGTACATCATCACAATCAATTTGAGTGCTCCTGTACTCACTGCTTGCTCCCCAGATGCTATCAACCTCCCCAACTCCCACACTTCCTCCATGCCCCCAATAAATAAACTAATTGGTTATTTATTGTCCCTATGCAGCCACTCCTCTATGCTTCACTAAACCAGGAAACCCAAAATAAGCAATAAGAAACAAAGACAAAACAACAAGAATAAAATAATATAAAGTAAAAAATACAAATTAAAGATTACGAAAGACTACCATCAATATTTTAAAAGCCAGAGAAGAAATTTCTGTCATGAAAAAAGCAAGATATACTTGAGCCAAGAGCAAATTCATGTTGGTTCAAGAGGGAATCAACTGACCAAGTATCACATTACACCATAGTTCAATCTGCCATAGTCAAGTTTACAAAAAATTTGTCTGATAGTAAACCTGTTCCAGTCCCTTGCCTGTGGCCAGAAGGTATCTGCCAGAGGATTAGTGTAATCAGATGTTCTGAAGATGGATTTGGGATTCCCATTGGTCTCCATAGCTTTCTACAAATTGGGTATTCACAATTTAAGCTCTGATTCTTTTCACTTAGTCACATTTGGATTTTGTTATTTTCATATTTGGATAGCACAAGCTGGGGTGCTTCTTCCATGTAGACTTAGTCGACACCTCACTTAGATGACTGCTTGCTTGAATACGAGTCTTTAATCCAATTGACTAATCCAATTGACAGCCAGGCATCATCTGCTTTCTTCACCACACTTTGCTGGAGCACTTTTATCTTTAAATGATCTCTTCATGAAAGCAAGTATCAAGCTGTGCCATGTTATAAGACCTAACTCTTCTTGGATTAGGGCAAGAGTTAAGTGGGAGCCCAGAATCCATCTGCTTGTTCGTGGATTATGAATGACTCTGGTGTGCTTTGGCAATCGTACTATGACACAACAACAACAAAAAACTCACAAGACCAACCACACAAAGACAAACAAAAGGCAGAAAAACAAACAAAGAAACAAAAATAAAGATATTGTTACTCATCCCCTTATGGTATAAGACCATTGTTGATTATCAGCAGTGAGTTTAGTTTTGAGTTCATACCTACAGGGAAACAAATAAGGAGACCTAAGAGAAGAGAAGGCTTTGACATTTGATTCAAACATAAAATACTGATACTAATCATGATAACAAATAGTCAGTGCCATTGAATTGGTTCTGACCTGTAGCAACCTTATATTCAACAAAACAAAATATTGCCATTCTCACAATTGTTCCTATGCCTGAGAACATTGTCCCAGTCAGGGTGTCAATCCAGCTCTTTGAGGGCCTTCCTCTCCTATGCTGCCACTCTATGATGCCAAGCCTCATGTCCTGTTCTGGTCTCTCCTGACAAATATCAAAAGTATGTAAGATCAAGTCTTCCCATCCTTGCCTCAAGGGCCCCTTCTAACCATACTTCTTCCAAGACAGATCAGCTTGCTCCACTTAGCGGTCAATGGTACTTTCAATATTCTTCTCCAGCACCACAATTCAAATGCATCTCTGCTTCTACAGTCTCCCTTCCTCAATGCCAACTTTCACATGACTATGAGGTGATTGAAAATACCATGACTTGGGTCAGGTGAACTTAGTCCTCAAAGTAATATCCTTAGTTTTCAAAACTTCAAAGAAGTCCTGTGTGGTAGATTTACCTACAATGCAACTCATCTTTGATCTCTTGACTGTTCCATCCAAGAGCATTCGGTCAAAACCCCTCAAAATTCTTAACAACGTCAACCTTTTCTCCATCTGTCATGTTACCTATTGGCCCAGTTGTGAGAATTTTAGTCTTCTTTACATTGAGCTGTAATCCATACTGAAGACCATAATTCCAGAGCTTCATCAGCAAGTGTGTCAAGCGCTTCTCACTTTCAGCACGCAAAGTTGTGTTATCTTTATATTATAGCTTGTTAATAAGGTTCGCTCCAAGATGCTGCCACATTCTTTTCCATAGAATCCAACTTCTCTGATTATTTGCTCAGCATGCAAATAGAATAAGTATGGTGACAATATACAACCCTGACAGACAGACATTTCTTTAATGTAAACCCTGCACTATTCCTTTGTACCATTTGCACAACTGTCTCTTGATCCATGTACAAGTTCTGCATGAGGACACTGTAGTGTTCTTGAACTCCCATCCTTCTCAAGGTTACCCATAGTTAGTTATGCTTTGATATAGTCAAGTATATCAATTAAATGTGATAACAATGCTCAGAAAAATAGGAAGAGAGGGAAATTTCTTACACTTGAAAAAAGTATTTACAAAAAGAAAACCTTTAGAGGCACAAGTAGTTCAGTGCTTAGATACTAAAAATGGCATTTTGAACCTATCCATTTGCTTCATGGGAGAAAAACATGGCACCTTTCTTATATAAAGATTACAGCCAAGAAAACCCTCTGGGGCAATATAACTCTGTCACATGGGATTTCTATGAATCAACTTGACATCACCTAGCAACACAAAAAAATTACAGTGGAAATTACCATAAAAGAGAAAAAGTATACTAAGATTTTTACCATAAGATTAAAAACAGGGCAAAACTATCCTTTGTTATCACTCTTAATTCACAATGGACGATTTAACCAGTGCAATAAGTCAATAAAGAAAAGACTATATATTAGAAAGGAAAGAGTAAATTTACAAATGACATAATGGCTTAAATAGAAAATCCACAACAAACATACAAAAACAAAACTTCTATTTTGACTCCATAAACTGTCTGGCCTGGTACAAAATGAAACTTCCTCTTGTTTCAAAAGCAAAAAAAAAAAGTGTCATGAATGGTAATAAAATGTGGTATCGAAATCTATCCTTTCTGTGGAAAGTAATATGGCAATTCCTAAAACAGATGGCAATCGAATTAACAAATGATCCAGGAATATCATTGCTGGGCATATACCCCCAAAGAAGTAAGAGCTAGATCATGATCAGCCATGTGCTCTTCCATGTTTCTTATAGTACAGTTCACAACAGCAAAAGAAACAACCTAAATTCCCATCAGTAAAATAATGCATCAAAAATATTTTGGTGGGAGAAAGGAGGCATCCATCAAAAGGTTGGCTATATAGCCCGCCCACCCCGAGGGGAGAAATAAAAGAAATGTGGGTGATGGGAGACAGCGGACAGTGTAAGACACGAAATAGCAATAATAATATATAATTGAGCAAGGATTTATGAGGTTGGAGGAATAGGGGAGGAAGGGGGAAAAAGAAGAACTGATATCAAGTAGAAGGAAAATGCTTTGGAAATGTATATGGCAACATATGTGCAAGTGTGCTTAATACAATTGAATGGTGGATTGTCACAAGATTTGTAAGAGTCCCCCCCGTAATATAATTAATATTTTTTTAAAAAATCAGGTAAAAATACTTTGGTATATACATACAATGGAGCACTATGCATCCCTTAAAATTAGCAATGAAACACATTGTATGATATGGAGGGATCTGGAAAATATTATTCTGAGTGAAGTTAATTAATCAAAAGGAAAAATGCTGGATGAGTCCACTGCTATAGAGACAATCAACAGGATGCACACAGGCTCAGGCCATCCAGCCTGCTGGCCAGGGCAGCCTAGCAGCCTGGTGGTGGACCTGTCTGCTGCCAGTGAACTATGCACTATCCTTTCTATGTGGACACCCTGAAGGTCACGTTGGTGGAGAGGTCCCCACATATCTGGGATCAGATTGTCAAGGGAGGGGGAGGGGAGAATGAACACTTAGTGGCTGCCATGGAAAGTTATGATGAGATGCCCTGGACTGGCAGGCATTCCTATAAGAAAGATGAGGCATACTGATGGGAAAGTCAAGTCAGGAGAGGGAAAAGAGTGCAGACACATCTGGAAAGGACAAGTGCATGTCTGCTGATAGATAAAGGGGGAAGACAACATTCCAAGTTGAGGAGGAAAAAAGACTAACAATAATTTTAAAGATCTTAATGGGAATATTTCTGGCAATATCCACCAAAGGAGGCACATTGCTGGCACAAGTTGCTGTACACACCCTGGGGACCCAGGCCAAGTGCAATAGAATCCTGGTCTTTCCAGGTATACAACATGTTCCAAAGGCCATACCAGAAGAATCCATTGTAAACACCATTAGGTGAAATAGACTCCAACTTAAGCACACCTGTAACCTGGGGACTTAAGACTGAAACTAAATGGTCTGTGAAGACACAGAAGACAGAATAACCAAGAGTACTGAACTGTCAGAAAGCGTACCAACACTGACTCAGTACATGAATGCCCAACTTGCTGTATTAAGATATGTATTATTTTGGCAGACTGATGATTGACATCATCAGTGAATATTATTGTAAATTTTGTCTGACAACCAACTCCCATTTTCATGTAAATAGGATTTATTCTGTACAAGTGAATAAATAATACAGGTATGTAGTTAGCTAAACTACACTTGTTCAAACACCTTTCAACAGTGTTTTAAAAATTAGCAACATGGTCTAATCAATGACACAATTAACAGAACATACTTACGTACCAGTGAGATGAACCATAAAATTTTCTACCATAAATTAACAAGGAAATCTCTAAGGGGAACCTGAGGCATATAAAAATCAGGGAGTCAGGAATGGATTTGGGACTCAAACTTAATCCTAGCTACAATCTAATAACAATTTGCTCTTATGAGAACAAATCCAAAAAAGCATGGATTTTTTAAAAGCCAGGTATTTAATTTTTTTACAGAATAACCTTCTAATCTTCAAAGTACTCTCCATCACACTTAATTCATTTGTCAAATCTGTGATTCTATTCTTGGAAACATTTTTCAAACTCATCTGTTTGGATAGCTGACAGCACTTCTCTTTTTTTTTTCTCTTCACATCTTCTATGTTATTGAATGCTATTCTTTCATGTCCTTTTTCATTGCAAAAAGAAGTTGAATGGAGCAAGGTCAAGTGAGTAATTTGTCCCAAACTGGTACACTGAGATGGTTGCGTGAGCAGGTGCATTGTCATGGTGGCAAAACCAGTCCCTTATCTGCCACAAATCAGGTCTGTTTTGTCACACACTATTAGACAATCTCTTCAGAACCTCTAAATAGAAATCTTGATTAACTGTCTGACCTAGTGGAATGAACTCCAAATACACTATGAGTCAACATTTTCATCAGTTTGGGAAGTTGAAGGACGTCCAGAATAAGGTTTGCCATCAATTGCCATTTCACAATTTTTGAAATGAGAAAACCACTTGTGCACTTGGGTTTTCCCAATAGTACTGTCCTTGTAGGCTATGTTCAGCGTCACAATAGTTTCTGAGGCATTTTCCTGAGCAGGAAACAAAATTTCACAGCCACATGCTGTTCTCTTAAATCAGTTTTCACCAAAAACAAGGTCCCAGGGAAACTGCTTTCATGACTTCCCAGGTGACAGTACTGTGCACTAACTCAGAGATTTTTCTGTTGTTTTAGGGGGCACTCCCTTGTATGACATGGCCCTGCCCAATACTCATTCTCATGAAGTAGGTACAGAAGATAGGGGTGCTATAGCAGAGTGTGGTGAGGAAATTATATGGTGCCCAGCTATCAAAATAGTACAGCATCTGGGTTCTTAAAGGCTTGTTTCCAAACAAGCAGCCTTCTAATAAGATATCAACTTAGTCCACATGGAAACACACACCAACATCTATGATACAAAATTTGTAAATTATATAATCTAAAATTGCAGGAGAGAATAGTATTAAGAGCTTAAATTTTGATATTCTGGTTTACTGAAGGCTATGGATGACAGTAGAATGCCAAATATATCTGAGAGATCTACCCAGATTCCTCTAACTGTAATTGAGGAATAGGAATAAACTGGTTGCCAAACAGAGAGCGTTGAAGAGATGGCTATAGTAGATCACAATGATTAACCTGACTCAAACAGTTAAAACCTTGTCATTTGATCTCCCCTCTGATATACTTTGGGCTAGATCTGGTTTTCAAAGTTTTCTGTGTTTATTTGCCTTTTCATATTGGATTTATCTCTGATGCATCTTGTCATTGTGGGTAGCCATCTAGACTTCTTGTTATGTGTGTGTCTGTTGGTGGTGGTGGATTTTTTTGTATTTGAAACCCAATATTGATGAATCTATCAAGAAAGCAACCAGATTAAGGTTCCTGGAGGCACAAAGAGGTACATGAGGGAAGAGGGAAGCTGATATCAAGAAATTGAAGGAAAAGGAAAATATTTTAAAACTGATTGTGATAGCAATTGTACAATAATTCTCGATGTAATTGACTGGGTTACAGAATGGTAAAATGTCTGTATTACCACCTAATGAAATAGTTTTGGCAAAATAATGTTCTAAAGCATGTATAATGACACAGAAAAAATGTTCCCAATATAATTTTCAGAGAAAAAAAGCTAAATGAAGCTGTGAAACTAAAAATTAATTTTTTTAAAAATTCCCTTTTATGATCGCTCTTGACTTTTCACTGTGATTTTTTTCTACATTAAAATATTTAATTTTGAAGGCTGAGCCCCAGTGGCATAAGTGGTTGAGTGTGGGACTGCAGCCCGTGGGCTTGTTAGGTCAAATCCAGCGGGGGCTCACAGGAGCAGTACTGGGTAGCTCCCACAACCACCAGAGGCAGTGATGCCCACAAAACAAAATATTTAATTTTGAAAGGTTATTAACTTCCTTAAACATCTTTAAGTTATACAACTATCAATTTAAATGAAAAAAAGAATACTACTTAGATGTAAAATCATCAAAAATTACAAAATTTGAATTTTATCATTCATAGATGTACATATGTGTAGTTCTTATGAGAAAAATATGAATATCCAAAATAAATTCAAACATTTCGCTTTTCTTTACACATACACATGCCACCAGCACATTCTCCCTTCAGTGTATTGATGAGTAAGAAATGGAACTATACGTTGCCATATAATTCTTCTCTGTCATCTTTTCAGCAGAAATGATTAGCTACTATAGTAATATAACAGATAAAGAAAGGGCATAAGGAGATTTCTTGGTCATTCCTTATTCTTAGAGTGCTACTAATTTCTTTCTGTACCTGAAGTAAGCTGTGTTTCCTAAGACAAGTATGGCCTTTCAGGACAATTAGGGCTACCACTTCCACAGTCATCGATAACACACACATCTTGCTTCCATTTTGAGTATCCTTAAATGCACAAACAAATGCCAAGTGAAGCAGAAAAGACCTAGAGACATGCAGCTTGTGTATATGACTTCTGTTTATAAACATTCTTCATTGTCCCATTGGATTTCACATATAAGAGTCTAAATATGAAAGTCGTTAAAATTTGTAGGAGTAGAGCAGTCAGCTAAGCACAGGTTCCTGTACAACTGTATAAATCAGATTAACATAAAGCTGGCCCTATCGAAAACGAATAAGCAAGTTAACCAAAGTTGCAGAATTCTAAACCAGCATACAAAAGCTAAATATTCCAGATGTTAGTAGTGAACATACTAACACATCTTTCTCCCAGAGTAGGTTCAAGCCATCAACCTTACGGTTAGCTTCCAAGTGCTTAACACAGTGTGCCACTAGCTCTTTTTCAATGAAAACCAAAAATTCAAAAATATTACTTAGAAAGCATAAGAAAAACTAAAACAAAAGTATAAATCTAAAATAACGTGTGGAGCTTACATGCTGTATCAGTTTGTTGAAACATTTCAAATGACAGTCTCTCAACTCTTGAAGCCTAATTTTTCACGCAGGCCTTCCACACAACTCAGATTTCTCCCTTTAATAATGTAAGTTCTTAATCGCATTCTATCTATTGAAGTGATTTCATCTAATTCAATTCTTTTCAGTGAATAAATTCTACTCATTTGATTTAAGGAAAAGAAGTAACTTATTAATTCCATAATGATAAGAAATGTAAGTAAGACTCAGGCCTCTAAAAAATTTTAGACTGCCATATAACTACTCTCTAAGTCTCCAGTATTGATCATCCAGTACAAAGCAAGGAAAGCAAAGTAAAAAAAACCCTTCAACACAGGTTTATGTTAAGTAGCCCGGAGGAGACCTTGGACTACCTCTAAAATGTAAGCACAGGAACATTGTAGTTGCCAAAATAAGCATAGGAATAATGCACTTGCAGCTGCAACAGCAATGAGAAAAATAATAATAAAACAGAAGTGAGAAAGAACAGTCTTTGACAGTAGGCAACTATGTTAGATATATGCTGCTTGTATTGGAGTTAGTAGAGATAAGACTCCACAATGAGAGATCTTCCAACTTCACTAGAGTTTCCAACCTTGAGGAATAATTTAGACTGAAAAAATTAAGAGGAACACTTTGCTTCTCAAGTCATTCTTGTTCTTATCATGAAAGTAAAGAAATAGATTTCACCAAATTGTTTATTGATGACTTTAATTTTTGTTGATTAATGTTAGATAAACTTTTAAAACATCAATAATTATCTGCAACAGAATAATATGGGTCCTGGGAAAAAAGTAACTTCTTCCCAAGAAAATAACAGAAATCAAAAGTAAAATATTTTGGTTATCTGTGGCCTTTAAAAAATACCCAAGTCCCTCTCCTCTCTCTCCTGCCTTTCTTGTGCCACTCTCCCCTGCCATCAGTGCCAGACACTCTCAGCCCTCTCCCTCATGTAATCCCTTCCCTGAAGGAAAAAAAAATACCCAAGCCAAGTTAGAAGACATAATGAGCTGTTGAATGACATCAAGAACTTCATACAGGAAGGAGAACAATAGAAGGTCATTTAAAAGGCAGGGGGTAGAGAAAAAAAGATCAAAATAGACGTCACGTCAGAAAAGATGTTGAAATTTTTTTCTTCAACATAAAGTAGCTAAATGGAAACAGCTAATTTCTTCATAATGGAAGATATTATGAAAATACCTGAGTAGAAAGTTTCAAAGGGCAGCTCAAAAGATATTCTAATGAAATGTGCAGATACCTGATGTTATAATACCAAAAAATGAAGAACACACTCAGCATATTTCATGCTGAAAGAACTGAAGAGAAAATTCAAGTCTCAATTTGTAATATTGAAAGACTCTGTGGGAAAAATATTGAACTCTTCAGAAAGCATCAAAAGACAATTGAAGGAATACAGAGAGCTACTGAACTTGGTCAAATGGACAACATATATACATTTCAAGAGGTAGCATATAATCAAGAACCAATTGTGCTGAAAAAAGAAGTTCAAGATGCACAAAATGCATTAGTGAAAAACTAGGCTCCAGGAATTTGACAGATTACTAGCTGAAATGTTTCAACAAGCTGATGAAATACAGAAAGTACTCAATCACTCATGCCCAGAAATCTAGAAAACAGTTATCAAAACAATTGATTGGAAGAGATATTTGTACTCTTTCCAAAGGAAGGTGACCCAAAAGAATGTGTAAATTATCAACAATATCACTATTATTACATGCAGGTAAATTTTGTTGATGATTATTCAGCAACAGTTTCAGCAGTATATTGATTGGGAGTTGTATTTCAAGCCAGTAATTCAAGCCAGATTAAGAAGAGGAAGTGTAATGAGAAATATCATTGCTAATATTTCATAGATTTTGGTTGAAGCCCAGAGAATACCAGGAAGATGTTTACTTGAGTTTTATAAACTCATAAAAGTAGTACTTGACCATGTGCATCAAAACAAGCATGTGGATAGCATTGCGAAGAATGGGAATTCCAGTACATTTCATTTTGTTCACGAAAACCTAGACTTGGATCAAAAGGCAGTTGTTCTGACAGAACAAAAGTATACTAAGTGGTTTAAAATCAAGAAAAGGGATCTCTCTCTTCCTCCCTCCCTCCCTCCCTCCCTTCTTCTC
>PVJH01006790.1:0-98265 GCA_004026705.1 Nesogale talazaci
CTCTAATTATTAAGGTTGATTGGCATGTTTTGTAATAGTCAATTATTCATAAACTGTTTCTATTAGTGAGTTGGTATTGAAGAGAAGTTATCAAAGCAGAAATATGCTTTGCAAAAATGTATTATTTCATAGCACCCAGTGACAACTTGATGAAAATACTCATCGTGTATTTTCATGTAAGACTTCTCTTAACATTGCCCAAAATGGTTATTGTTTCCAGAGACAAGCAATCAATGGAATGACAGCATTCACAATATAGGTGTTCTTAGAGAAGCTCAGGATCATTGACTGGTCATGATGCTGCTGCCATCGCACTGACTCAAGAGATGTGGACATACATTTCTCAGCAATTCTTTGCAGGACCTAGACTCAGTCTGCTGAACTTATCAAAAGAATTGTAAAATAAAATTGAAAGTCTTTTTTAGGATTTTAATTTCTGTGGACGAGCCTGGTTGTTGTATGCCAGTGAATTCACCATGAGATCATAGAGTACAACCATTCTGTGTTTATTAGACTGCAGTCTTTTGAGGAGCAGATCACCAGGTCTTTTCTTCCATGAAGTGGTGGATAGGTTTGAACCACCCACATTTTTTCTCTAGAGAATTCATTCAAACACCGAATTCTCAGACTAAACTTCTTTTTGCAATTATTAAGGCCATTATTGTCACTGTTGCTTTTCTAGTTATTGCTTTCATTCAAGGAACCCTGGTGGTATAATGGTTAAGAGACAATGATAGATACATAGACCAATAGAAAAGAATATAAAACCCAGAAATTCAAGTACCTACAGACAACTAAGTTCTGACAAAGGACTCAAAAATGCTAAATAGGGAAAGGTTGCATTTCTCTTCAACAAATACTGCTCACAAAATTGGATCTCTGTGTGCAAAAGAATGAAACAGTACTCGTAACTCACCCACTGTACTAAAACCAACTCAAAATGGATCAAACACTTATATATAAAGCCCAGTGCTTTCAAGATAATCAAAGAGAAAACAGCAAACTTAAGGTGTCCTCATGCAGGGCATAGAAATGTTATCAAATATTAGAAAGGAAGGACACACATTAGAGACAAACTAGAAACTTGGTCCTACTAAAAATAATGCACTCATGTACAGCAAATACTTCTTCAGAAAAGTAAAAAGAGAATCCATGGCCAGGGAGATATTTTCTGATAGACACAATAGAAAAGGGATTAATATCCAAAATATAGAAATCTGCAATGCCTCAAGAAAAAAAAGAGATACATAACCCAGTTAAAATGTGGGCAAAAGACATGAACAGATAGTTCACCAAAGATGACTTCCAAATGACTTTGAAACATACAAAAAAAGATACACACCACCTATGCAGGAGATGCAAATCAAAGCAACAATGAGATACCACACTGACAATGACAGCCAAATAAAATCAGAAAAAAACAAAAATGAGTAACACTGGCGGAGTAAAGCATTTGGAACCCTCATACACTACTGGTGGGGCAGTCTACATGTTCAGCTGCTGTGGAAAACAATATGGTGCTACCCCCAAAAAACTAGAGGTAAGAATTATATAAGATTTAGCAATATTTCTGCTGGGTAGTTCCCGAGAGTAGTAAGAAACAGAATGAACAGACAAATGTACATCAGTGTTCACTGTATTACAATAACAAGAAGATGAAAGCAATCTGAAGGCCTATCTCTATAAGAAAGGGTAAAGAAATTTTGGTATATACATACAGTGGAATATGATGAATCCCTAAATCAATGACCATGAAGCATCCCATAGCACAGATTGACCTACAGACAATTATGCTGAGTTAAATTGATCATTCCAAAATTAATCATGCAAGATATTGATATGGGACTAGAAAATATTTATGAGACTACTCTCATAAGGGAGAAAGTACAAGGTAAAGACTTTCATATCAGAGGAATTCTACTTTAGAAATTCACAAGTTGAGGGACAGAGAGGGAACATGAAGCACTGAATTAACACATATTAATTGTGGTGATGTTAGGAAGATCATAGCCCATAAGAGGGATAAAGGAAATCAAACCAGGGAAAAAAATGTATGTATTGGGGGAATTTGACTAATAGTTTAAGAGGTTGAATACAAGATTGATGATGAGGCTGAGCCCCGGTGGCGTAGTGGTTGTGCGCGGGACTGTGGCCCACTGGGATGGAGGTTCAATTCCGGCTCCCAGGAGCAAAGGCTGGGCCTCCTACTCCCACCACCTGAGGACAGTGATGCCTAAAAAAAATAAAAAAAATAAAAAAGATTGATGAAGAAATGTGAAACATCCATCTAATTCACAATTTAAAATAGCATGAAAAAAGTAGCTTCCAAATTATGGATTATGTAAGTTGACATTTGAATGTAAAAAGATTCCAATAATGAACATCTAGCAATAGTTGTCAAAGGAAAGAAAAGATTGCCCAAAGAAAGAAATTTGCACACTGGGGATAATATATTGCTAATGAAGAAAAATGATTATTGTTCCTACTATTCTATTAAAAAAATTACACCTGAAGAGTAACTTTATTTGATCTTATCTATTGAGAACAAGTGGAATCCAACAGTGGTAAAAATATCCTGTCAATAAAGAAGTGTCCTTTTTCTTTTTTTTTCTTTTTTTTTTGTCCTTTTTCTTAATGTACAATGTCAAGGTGACACCTGATGATCCATTACTAAATACTCACATAAGCCATATTCAAATGATAAAACAAATCATGATCAAATTCTTTCAGAAATCATGTTAAACATAATAAATAAGTAAAAAATTCTATTTCTACTAGCTTCCAAAAGGAAAGATTCACCTTCAGATTTTGAAAGTTCATCAGCTTGCCACTGATAAGAACTGACAAATCAGGCTGAGCCCCAGTGGCATATTGGTTGAGTAAGGGATTGCGGCCCACTGAGTTGGCGGTTGAAATCCAGCAGCAGCTCTCCAGGAGCAAAGACTGGGCCTCCTACTCCCATCAGAGGGCAGGGATGCCCACCCCAAAAACAAACAAACAAACAATAAAGAACTGATTAATCATTGAAACTCATCTTGAGTGAGAAGTTTTTTAATACATTTTTGATCAATTTTTATTCGGGATGTCAGGCTACCTTCTTTTGGGGGGCAAAGGGACATCACTGCCCTCTGGTGGTCATGGGCGCTAGCCAGTGCTGCTCCTGAGAGCTGTCGCTGGATTTGAACCGCCAAGCCCGCGGGCCGCAGCCCCGCACTCAACCACTTACACCACTGGAGCTCAGTCCCCAGCCTACCTTCTTTAGAATATCTAATTTTTAATTTAATTCAGATATAAAGGAAAAAAATAACAATAAACTGCTCAAACATTTGCCCTCCCTCCCTAATCTCCATTCCTAAAAAAAACCCTTGATGATTTATAAATTGCTATTATTTTGTCATATCTTGCTCTTTTGATGCATGGAATCCAGAACAAATAAGCACCTCAACAACAGCAGTGGGGGTAGTGATAACCTAAGAGGAGGGGAGAGGAAGGGATCTTGGAAAAGGGGGGTACCCATCAGAAGGTTGGATATATAGACCCCCATCCCCAGGGGAATGAATAATAGAAAAATAGAAGGGAGACAGTAAGACACAAAATATCAATAATAATATATAATTGATCAGATATTCATGAGGATGGGACAGTAGGTAATGAAAGGACAAAAGAGGAACTGATACCAAGAATTCCAGTAGAAAGAACATGTTTTGAAAGTCATGGTGGCAGCATATGTACAAGTGTGCTAGATACAATTAATTTATGGACTTTTATATGAACTTTAAGAGTCTTCAGTAAAATGTAAGGAAAGAAATCATAGGAAGACTTATTTATCCCTGTAGCTAGAACTTGGGCACAAGTCAAAACTTCAAGAATACATATTTGAGGTCAATATGATCATCTGCACAGAGGTGCATATTGACAGACAATCAAGGACACATCTTTGATAAAGAATTTCTAGCCAGGGGTGTGTTTTGTTCTCTGTTCTTTGTTTTTCAGATAATGTTGTTCTAAGAATGTTACTTATCAAATTTTAAAAATTCTGAGTAAATGCAACCTGTCATGTATTCCCACATTTTAGTATTAATTAAGAAAGGACACAGCTCAATTCTTTGCTGCATGCCGGAGTGAGCTTCCAGTTCTCTGCTCCTCATTCCTTAGCCTCTCCACTCATTGCAACAACAGTACCATTCACTCTATTATCCAAACCTGTCTTGCTTAGACTTCTTTTTATTCACAAAGCTCAGAGAACATTTAAAAGGAGTATGTTTTGATTCCATACAGTATCAAAACCCATGTTTTATTGTGATACAGCTATTAGAGTATAGAATGCTTTATGGAAAAGTTAGTCATGGACCTGTAATCTTCAGAAATATACAGACTTATATAGAAGATGTAGCAAAAAATAAAACTTCATTTTTAATATTTTATTGGTGCTCTCTTAGTTATTTAATGTTGCTAAAGCAGAAATGCCACAAGAGAATGGCTTTTACAAACATAAATTCATTATCATAGGTTGGGAACCCAGGAGTCCAATCCAGGGCACCAGATCTCTTTGTGTCAGCACTTAGTTTATTTAGTAGGAGAGTCTTTGTTTCCTGTCAGAGTCTGTGGACACAAGATTCTTTGGGGATCCTCGTGTGTCTTAGCCTCATCTTTCTTTGGGTTTCAGAGATTCTCAGATCAGAAACTCTTGGCTCAAGTAAGTATGTATCCCTCTCAACAATTTACATCTATCACCAACAGTTTTTCATCTGATATGGGAACTCGGTGTAACATTCATTTTGCATGACTCATGGATCTCATTGACTCTGAAAAATAAATTACCTTCACTTTAGTAATTGTGCAAGTAGCAGTCCAGGTGGCTTAGTGGTTATGTGCTTGGGGGCTAACAGCAAAGTCAATAATCCCAAACCAACAATTTTCTGAGGTACACAAGTGTTTCTGCTCAAGTAAAGCGCTACAGTCTCAGAAACTCATGAGGGAGTCCTATCCTGTTTTTTGAGAGTGGCTGTGAGTGTGGTGGACTCCATGGCAGTGAGTTTGGTTTGGGTCTTGATCAGCAATTACATCAGTTTTTCACTATATGCATTGCAATGTCATTTTTGGATTCTTTTCTTTTTATAAACTAATCAACAGATCACTTACAGCTGCATGTTCGCCTCAAGTTCCTTTCTGAATTCCTCCTTGTTTTATCAGCAAAGCATTCGAAAAGAGGATTTGTGTGAACTAAATATCATCTATCTCTTTACTTATAGTCTCTACTTGATCTTCTCCAAGGCAATACATTTTATCTCGTCCCTCACAGTTATCAATAAGAAATAGGGTGAAATATCCAGTAATGCTCATTCAACATTTTTTTTCCTAACTGCATCTTTAAGATGTATTTGACAGATTGATCACTCCCTATTACTTTCAATATTTTGCAAGGGCTCAAGCTGAAAGCAAATGTTTTGAGAATGATGATGGCAACAAATGTACAAATATGTTTGACACAATGGATACATGGATTGTGATAAGAGTTGCACGAGGCCCCAATGAAATTATTTAAAAAAAAAAACAGAGCGAGAGACTTCTCCACTACTTTAAATGTTTGGGGGCTATGGTTTTCATGACAATACCTTACTCTTTTTTTCTTCATAGTTGATTAGTTCCACTTTTTAATCTTCATTGAAGCTCCATTTGGAGTTGTCCACTTCTAATATTGACATCTCTGCAGTCTCTGTGCTTGAATTATCTTCTATATCACACGATCAGAAAGAGAAACCAGTGAAGTCATATGGCATATGGCATTCATGGAAGTCAAACTTTAAAATAAGCATTTACAGTTTTTATCTATATTCAAGTGAAATGATCATTTTCTTGCTCAAAATTTGCTGCTATCTTGCTACTTAAGCTAAATTATTTACAAATGGCGTAAATCATTTTTTAAAAAATGTATTCCATATCTTAATCCTGAAGACATAGTTTTTTCTTAGTAAATGGGTATTATTGAAATAAAAAGAAATGCCAACAAATTAGCTACAACCCCTGGAAATCACATGCTTGTCAGAAGAGAGTTATACTTTCTGGGATTTTTAACAATTGCTCTTGAAAGGTTTGTATCACCTATGACCCAGGAACCTCTTACAAGTTCTTACGAGATTGGTTGGTCATCAGCCTCCCATTGGGATGTTCATCTTAATTATCTTGGGCTGACAAGCGCTTTCCTCAGGTTATTCTAGGGTTGACTCACCGCACTATTCAGACCTTACCTCTGCCTCCCTTCCTCTTGCCAACAAGGAGACCCCAACTCAGGGCAGCCAGCGTCAGACTGTTCTGTGGCTTTCTGAAGCTATAAATCTTTCTAGGGGCAGAAAGTCTCCTCGTTCACCACTGAGCAGCTAGTGCTTTCTTTTTTGGGGCGGGGGTGGGGGGGATCACTGCCCTCTGGTGGTCGTGGGAGCTACCCAGCCTTGCTCCTGGAGAGTTGCAGCAGGATTTGAACCACCAAGCCTGTGGCCCACAGTCCTGCATTCAACCACTATGCCACCGGGACTCAGCCCCACAGCTAGTGCTTTCAAACTGTTGGACTCCTCTAATGAAGATAGCTCACTTATGACCCTTATATTCGTCATTTTAATTCTCTTGAATGGACTTATATCTATTTAAATTCTTATGTTTATTTGTCTGGATCTGTCTTCTTCTGTGATCAAAATTGATCAGTCTACACTGGCAAAGTTCACAGTCGTGTCTGGTAAAGCACCCTAGCACTTAACAAGTCATATTACTCAATAAATGAAAATAGATAGAAAACTCTCAAATATTGATATCAAACCTCTGGGAAATAATGTCATGTTGGAATAAAGTGATTAACATCTTTCAGTCTGCATGAATGAACACTAATTTTGATTATATGCTACAGCACATTTGGAGAACATGATAATATACTCCCTTTTTTACAATACATTATGAAATGGGGAAACTTGAAAAATTTTCTCATGAAATTTGATCAGGGTAAACCTTAGGGGTTTTAGAACCTACATACATGTTGCATTATAGGTTAAGACATTGGGAAACATTCCACATAAAAGAGAAATGCAAAATTAGAATGGTAATACTAAACTGAAAAGGATCTTGCAAGTTCATTTGAAATAAAACAGATATGAGTAATCATGCTTTAAAAGCATAGTATTATGATACATTACTATTTTAAAATTAGATAACAGGTGTTAGTTTAGGAATGAATTAAACTAAAATCTGAAGAAGAGGTTTGTGGACTAAGTGCCACTAGGGTTCTAAAATTAATTTATAGAAATATATGCAAATGTATTTTGTTGTGCAATAACGATATAAGTGATTACCTTCAGAAAATAATTGAGGCTTTTGTTCATAGTTTAACTCATAGAGCAAAAGTTTTATCTGTTTTATGTAATACTGGTAAATCTCTTAGAGAGCCCACATTTGTTGCCAACACAGAAAACTGTGTTATTACTAAATGTATGGAACTGCGATTTCTGTATTTGGGACATCAATGAGATAACTGTCTTATATTTATATATTCATAAAATCCATTTTATAGCATTCAATATTTCATGTGTAAGGCATACAATGATTTTAAACTAATATAATAAAGTCCATCTGCTCAGACAGTTTCTATCTATAATTAGTTCTTTACTTTGTGATTCTTGCATCATACTCCTGGAAGAAATGATATTTTATAGACACAGGATTATACTTATACTGGAGAAATCTGGCTTTATGGAGGTGAAAGACAATTGTGAAAAGTGATAAAATAGGAGATTCAGAGATATCATCTCATACTCACTATGGGAAATATGCTCATCCAAAGAGTTGTATTGCATTAGTTTGTTTGTAGTTATATAAAGTTGAAAAGGAATTATATAAATTATCATAATTTATTTTCCTTTTCCAAAACATAAAACAAAACAAAGAAATATCCTACTGTGCATTATGTTAGTGTATTAAAATCAATTTATTTAAAGCTCAGTCCAAAGGAGAGGTTAAATAAAGGAAGAGTGGGGAAACTTCTTAGGGTTTTAATGGAACATTAGAACCAGAGAGCAATGACAATACAAAGTCAGGGAGCTATAAATTGTTCATATTACAGAAGTAATGTTGATGAATATGAAAACCACTTCCAGTGATGTATTAGTAATATATTGATGAGAAAAGCACATTCAGAGTAAAGCTATAAGATTGCAATTCACTTCCTGGACCATCCTTCTGTCCATTTGTCATACTATGATGACTGGCATGTTGCATGATCCTGGAAGTTCTTTCACCAGTATTTCTGGTCCCAAGGCTTCTCTTGGGATTTTAGCAGACTAGCATGGACATGAAAATGTCCTGGTAATGTACTTCCAAAATTTTTTGATGGAAATCCTACAAGTAACAACAGAATATCTTCCAATATAGTACTAGAAGATGAGGCCCCAAAAATGAACTCCATGCATAAATTAACCCAAGGATCATGAAAATCTGAGTGACATTTCATTGTCTTGTACATTTGGTCACCACAAGCTGGAACTGATGAGGGTAACTAATAGAAACTGTGGCTTTCTCTTCTCCTTCACATTATGCTTTATGTACATCTAGTCAATATTAATTGTTAAATTTGATTTTGTAATCCAGGGGCCCTGGCCATGCTGTCAGGTAGGTGTTGGTCTATTAATTAGTCAAAGGTTAAAAGTTCAAACTAACCAGTAGATGACTAACCTGCTGTGGTCCTCTTGAATTATGAGATCTGGCACCTGAAAGTCCCTGAGGGAAGGTGACATTTGTCGCTTCAAGAATTGGCTACAATTGCCTATAAACAAATATGCCTAAGTAGTGTACACATATAGTATACATTGAACCTGATATCATATTTGTCTACGAAGGAATTAACTTTTTATTTTTGTAATTATTAAATCTTAATAGATAATCTCTTGAGAAGAATTTAGTCTCAAAAAGAGGTGAAACTTAGAGAAGTTTAAAATATGCAACATTTTTAACTAGAAAATTTATTTTCTTAATTTTTATTAGAGTCTCTTACAGATCTTATAACAATATATCAAGTATATCAAGCACATTTGTACATATGTTGCCATCATAATTTGTAAGACAGTTCCTTTGTATTTGAGCCCCTAGTATCTGCTCCTCTTCCCCCCACCCTCCAACTTCATAAATGCTTGATAATTCATAAATTATTTCTATTTTCACTGTTCCTTGTATCCGTAACCCATGTTTTTGTTGTTTGTGCCCCTGTATGGGGTGGGTATGGGTAGGTTGTATTCTAATCATTGCAATTGTTTTCTCCTTTATCCTGGTTCACCACCCCACCCCACCCCACCCCATTTCCCCCTACCATCATGGAATCACTATCCTCATTGTTGTTCCTGAGGGATTTATCTGCCCTGGATTCTGTGTGTCAAGTGTTTTTATCTGTACTAGTGTACATGCTCTGGTATATCCAGATTTATAAGATAGAATTGGGATCATGATACTGGGCGGGGGGTGGGGAAGCATTAAAGAACTGGAGGATAGTTGTGAGTTTTGGAGGTGTTACACTGCATCCTGGATGACTCATTCCTTTATTATGACAATTCTGAGAGGGGATGTCTATTTGTCTACGGATGGGCTTTGTGGTTTCATTTGGACTCTTCTCATTGGCATCGAAATGATTGTTCATTTTGGGTGTTTCAATGCTTAATACCTGACCTGATGGACACCTGATGGTCACATGGGTTGGTATGTGTTTTCCATGTGTACTTTGTTGCTTCCCTGCTAGGTGATCATTTGTTTAACTTCAAGCTTTTAAGGCCCTAGAAGATGTATCTTGTAATAAGCAGCCTTTCTTCACCACATTAGTTTATACATCCATTTTGTCTTCAGTAATAATGTTGGGATGGTGACTATCACAGTATGCCAGGTATTTGAACAAAGTGTTCTTGCATTGAGGAAGTACTTGCTTAGAGGCCCAATGTCTATCTGCTACCATGATACCTAGCATAAAAATATATGTTCATAGATCTATTTCCCTATATTATATATAAATGTATGTACATATGTAAATAACTGTATTTGGACCTCTATAAATTTACTTTGTCTCCTATTTTTTCCTCTGACTCCTTGTACTTTCCTCTTGCACCACTATCATGTTCAACCTTCATTCAGATTTCAGTAATTCATTTGGCTACATTGCCCTTGAGCAATCCCTACCACGCATTCTATGTCCTTCTCTTCATTGCTTTTAGATCACTTGTTGTTCTCTTGATCCTGAGTTTGTTAAAACACTCATTTCCTTTCCCCTGCACCCACCTTCTCCTGTGTTCCCCTGTAATGTTACCTTCATGACTTGGTGCATGGGGCTGAAGTCTGGTCCCTCTCTTACTCTCTTGTGGAGATAAAAATAACATGCTCTCCTTGTGTAAATTAGTGCCCTTGATACCCCATGCCTTTTACAAATGCATTAACAACCCACAACAGTCAATGGTATTCACACCCTCTGTGTGTGGCCCTCCCCAACTCTCCAGATAATATTGATTGCAAGAATAATAAGTATGTATTTTAATTGCCTTCTTTTCATTTAATTTTTGATTGCTTTGCTTTCCAAGGAAGAGGAAGAGTCATTCAAGGGGCTATGGGTTCTTCTATTTTGTTTTACTATTGATGGGAAATTTCTTACATGAGTCATAACTAAATGACTCATCCCCTGAACCTCACACCCCTTTATTCCCGCTTATTTCCTTCCATTTTAGGTTTTGTTTTTCCTTTGTACAGAGACTGACAGACAATCTATTTTGTGGCCAGTGTGGCAATGCCGGTCAGAGGTCTGAGAGCTCATTTGGCTCAGGACTCCAAACCTGAAACCTTGTTCTTCTCCCAGGCTCCTTCCTTGTCCCCACTTTGCTCTGAGCACCAAGGCTGGTGGCTCCCCAGATAGAGCTAACCAAGTGGGCTCAAAAGAGCCACTTCTCCACTTGAACCCCTCCAGTCTCCAGGCTCCCTCCAATTCCCGGTGGTCACGTTGTTCAATGGGAAGAGAGGCGGGAGGGCTGAGGACAGGTCTTATTCAACAAAAAGCCCAGAAAGACCAGGCCCTGACATGAATCCTTTATAGTTTGCAAAGTTCTTTGTAGTTATTGTTTTTGTCTCTGTTATTAAGGCAGTAACTCCCCTCCTTCCCCACCCCCACACCCTGCTGATAGGGCAGGTGGGCAATTCTCTTGAACCCCCTCCAAAGCACATCAGTTCCTAGGACAGAAGACAGAGGATGTAATCCTGATAGTTGAGAAGTCAGGGAGCTCACGGATCACAGCAGTCCATCCCCCTGGCCATCTTCCAGACTGACCCACCAGGCATTCTATGACCTCCTTGCAACACTTTTAGATCTCTTGTTCCCTTGTCCCTGCATTTTGGATGCTCCCTCCCTTTCCCCACCTCCTCCCGTCCCCCTGGAGAAAAAAAACAGGACTAAACAAACTGGGGTAACATGGAAGAGGAGGAGGTGGGAGAAATGGAGGGGGCCCTGAAAATTTCATTATCTCATTTTAACTTCATTTTTTTATTTGATAATATAGAAAGGTGACAAAGAGAAGACAGAGACAGAGTGTTGAAGAGATATGAAAGACTAATGGGAAAATTTTGTATTTTAAAAATTAACATGTCAAATAATAAAATTTAAATTACATTGTTGCAAAGCATTAATTTAAATGGTGGCTGACAGTTGACTACTTGCAAGAAATACATACATATATATATATATATATATATTTAATTTGGGGTAAGCAAGACTCTCATAGGAGTCTTCAGCATACTATTTGACCTATGAGTTTAAGATTTTTTAGCATTTTCTCCAATTTATGAGTCAGCATGTTCTCTAGTTTGTCATCTAAATTACAAATTTACCAGCCCCTCATAATTATATAAGCCGATACAGTGTAGTGTAAATATCTCTCTTTGGAATGTTTCTCTAGACCAGTGGTTGTCAAGCTTCCTAATGCTGTGACCCATTAATTCATTTTGTTATGTTGTGGTGACCTTCCAAGCATAAAATTGTCTTTCTTGCTATTTCATAACTATAATTTTGCTGCTTTTATGAATCTGATATGTAGGGTGTATTTCCATTGCTACAAATTGAACAAAATTAAAGCATAATGATTAATTATAAAAACAATATGCAATTGTATATTGTGAAATATTTATTTCTAATTACAAATGAATGGATTTTTTTCTTGAAGCATGGTGTGATGTGGGTAACAGTATTCACACCAGTACTCAAATGTGGGCATATCTGCATGTGGGCAGACCTACCTGAGAAGACGACAGGAGCAGTAGCTCAGTTCCTAAGACCATCAGAAATAAGTGTTTTCTGAGAGTCTTAGGCAACCCCTGTGAAAGGGGCGTTTGATCCACAAAGGGGTCACAATACCCAGGTTGAGAACTGCTGGACTATGCTGTTAGCTAGGAAGGGCATATTGAAAGTTTCATGGACTGCTAGAAGAACAATCACATTTCTTTTGGAGGAGAGAGAGCAAAGCCAAGATGCTACTTGGAAGTAAGAATGGGGCAGAGCCCCAGTGGCATAGTGCTTGGATGCAGGACTGCGGCCCACAAGGTTAGCGGTTCAAATCCAGCAGCAGCTCTCCAGGAACAAGGCTGGGCTTCGTACTCCCACCAGGACAGTGATGCCCCCCCCCCCCGAAAAAATGATCAATAAAAAAGAGAAGTAAGAATGATAAGACTTCATCTCACATAATTCAGAAATATCAGAGGACACCAGTTTCTGGACAGGATATCATGTTTGGCTCAACCCAAAAGAAGACCCTCATCCACATGGATTGACAGAGTGCCTGCAAAAATGGGCTCAAGCATAGAGAATGGAGCAGTCAGCTCTTTCTGGGCATATAGGTTTCAAAGCTGCCTGAATCACACCTACAAACAACTAGAGTCATCTGGGGCACTGGCAGTCTAGTGATAAAAGTCTCCCATTTAAAGGACTGGGTTAGTCCTAACCAAAGCTCCTCACGCACCATGCTTCCATCAGTGTAGGTTTGCCTGTTGTTGTTTACAGTGTTCATCAAATGTTTCAGCACCACGCACCATGCTTCCATCAATGTAGGTTTGCATGTTGTTGTTTACAGTGTTCATCAAATGTTTCAGCTTAAGAAAAAGGCCTGATGAGCTAATTCTGAAAATTAGCCAATTAAGTCCTATGAATCACAATGCGCTAACTAATCATAGGAATGGTACTGGACAGGCAATGCTTTGTTCTATTGTGCAGAACTCACTAGGAGTCAAAGCCTCATTTAATAGTAACTGACATCATTCAGACAAATATATCTTCTCATTCCTAGGTTGCCAATGCCTTTTAAAAATCAATGCTTTTATTAATGATATTTTGATAAATATATCTTTGATGCAGGGTCCAACAATTGTGGTTAGCCAAAATCAGTTCCAAGGACAAAGTCTCTGTAATAACAAAACAACTATTTCACCAATTACTAGGTTTATTCATCGATTTGTTCAAATGGAATTTTGTAAATTTTTTAATTATTCAATTCATCATTTTAACAGATTTCTTCAAATCTGTCACCAATTTGATTCTAGCATGAGTTCTCTAACAAGAAATGTGGTATGCTTTTTTGTTTGTTTGTTTTTTGCATTTTGGGCATCACTACCTCTCGTGGTCTTGGGCACTACCCAGTGCTGCTCCTGAGAGCCGCAGCTGGATTTGAACTGCTAAGCCTATGGGCCACAGTCTCTCACTCAACCACTTACGCCACTGGGACTCAGCCTGTGGTATGCTTTTTATACTAGGTGACATTAGAAACAAGAATTATACTAAGAAATCAACAGCCTAAAATATGGTATATGCCTAGTTATTCGTACTTAGATTAGAATCAAAGTCCATTAGAACTTCAAATCAGTTGATTATAGTCATACATTTCTACCTTAATATTTATAAGTATATATAACAAATATTGATTATTCATTTTTCTTTTAAAAATCACTTTATTGGGGGCTTGTGCACCTCATCACAATCCACATATACATCTATGTGTCAAGAATATGTGTACATTTTTTGCCCGCATCATTCTCTAAACATTTGCTTTCTACTTGACTCGTTGGTATCAGCTCCTCACTTTTCCCTCCCTGCTTTTCCCATTCCCTCCCTCATGACCACTTGATAATTTATAAATTATTATTATTTTGTCAATATTACACTGTCTGATGTCTCCTTTTACCCACTTTCCTGTTGTCTGTCCCCAAACGAGAGGATTTTATGCAGATCGTTGTAATAAGTTCTCTCTATTTAGTCCACCTTCCCTCCACTCTCCCTATATTGCCACCCTCACTACTGGTCCTGAAGGGATCATCTTTCCTGGATTTTCTGTTTCCAGTACCAATCTGTACCAGCATAAATCCTTTGGTCTAGCCAGATTTGTAAGATAGAATTTGGATCCTGATAGTTGGGTGGGAGGAATCATTTAGTAAGTAGAGGAAAATTGTGTGTTTCATCCTTGCCACACTGCACCCTGGCTGACTTGTCTCCTCCCCATGGCCCTTCTCTGAGGGAGTGTCAAGTTGCCTACAAATGGGCTTTGGGTCACCAATCTGCAGTCCCCCTCATTCACAATGATATGAATTTTTGTTTTGATGTCCAGTACCTGATCCTTTGAACACCTCATGATCACACAGGCTGGTGTGCTTCTTCCATGTGGACTTTGTTGCTTCTGAACTAGATGTTAGCTGTTTACCCTCAAGCTTTTAAGACCCTGTAATTTCAGTCTCCTTTCTTTCAACTACTTGTAATGTGAAATCTACTATACATATTGGATTACCCATAGACTCTCAAAAATGTATCTGATTTCATCCCTCTTTTGATTCTTTTAAAAGTTTTAGCAGTTTAATAATAATAATGATAATAATAATAATAATAATTATAATAAACATACGATTATGCCTCAGATGAGTCCCATGTGATCTCAGACCAGGGATGTGAACTCTGCCTGATTATCATACAGAGTACATTGGAAAGTAAGGTTAAAATCTAATATATTTTAATTTGATCTCCATTTTTCCCATTTTGAAGTTGTTCTAGTTTCTAAAAATTTCTGTTTTCTTTTTCTAATTTCTTTAGAATAATTTTATTGGGGAGTCATACAACTCTTATCACAATCAATACAACCATCCATTGTGTCAAGTACATTTGTACATATGCTGACATCATCATTTTCAAAACTTTTTCTTTCAATTAAAACTTTTAAAATTAAAAAAAAAACCCTCCCCTTCATCCACAATTATAAGATTTTTGGTTCTGGAACTTTGATGCCTGGGACACCTGATGATCACACAATCTGGTGTACTTCTTCCATGTGGACTTTGTTGCTTCTCAGCTAGATGGTCGTGTGCTTATCTACAATCATTTAAGATCTCAGACACTACATTTTTTGATAGCCGAACACCCTCTGTTTCTTCACCACACTTGCTTATGCACCCACTTTGTCTTCAGTTGGAAAAGTGAACATCATGCAATGCCAGGTTAATAGAACAAAGTGTTTTTGCATTGAGGGAGTACTTGAGCAGAGGTCCATTGCCCATCTGCTACCTTAATACTAAACCTATAAATATATTACATAGCTCTATTTCCCCATCATAATATATAAATATATGCACATATGCCTATATTTAGACCTCTATAAATGCCCATTGACTTTTAATTCTTTCCTCTATTTACTTTTATTTTTCTCTTATCCCACTATGCTTTATTAAGAGTACATTAGGGGATTGGGGGAAAATGGGATAATAGTAACGAGTAGAAGAAAGAATATAATGTTCAAAAATTCATTGAAGTAATATGGTTGTTGATATGATTGAACTGTTGACTTTTATACTATATGGATTATAGCAAAATAAAACTGGCTTTTAATAATGAATAAAATTAGTAAAAATCAATCCATCCAAATGTATCAAGCTGATACATCCTCATCATCATCTCCCCATAGAGCACTGAGTCAGTTCTAACTCACAGTGCTCTAATCAGACACAGGAGAAGTGACCCCCAGAGTGCCGAAAACTAAATATTATGGCAGGAGAAAATCTTCCCTTAGTCATTTTTAAAAATCCAGATAGATGAGCATCAGGAGTATATTCTTTCAGAATACTTATCCAGTCAGTATACTGAGCGAATAAACAACTGGACTTTGTGAAGCACATGGTATCAGGATTGATGGAAGGCTCACTAACAACCTGTGGTATTCAAATAACCTGGTGATTTCAAACTGCTTTTGTAGTTGACAGCCCAATATAGACCAGCACCCTCTTTTTAACATTAGTCATTTGTCATTTTCTCCTTTTAAATTTTGTAGGTAGAAAGTAGCTTAATCGGTTCCCAAAGAAACTGAAGTTAGAAATCAAGATGCTTGCTAAATGAGACTCTGATTTTGTTTCTTGTTTTGACTTTTGCTCATTTTTAAGGTCTTTTTTATACTGTTGCTTATATATTTTCCAGATTAATCCTATTTTTTCATTTTTTTATGTTTGCTATTTTTGTAGTTTGTTTAATTAATTGTGTCTACCTCAATTTTAGAACTTGTCAATCCTTACCAAGGTCCTCTGTTCAGATATATGCAATTATATCTTTTAGTTTTTACTCTCAGATCCAGCTTTTATCATTACATATAAATTCCTCAGCCTTTTCTCTCACAGCTCTCCTCCTTATCATTTACTTTGGGTCAGTTATATAAAACTGATGTTCCAATGCCAACAGCTTGTGTGGAAATTTAATTCCTCCTGCAACTGTTAACATATAACTAATTTCTGGTTTTTCTAGGCCATTCAAATATCACTTTCCTCCCAAAACCGCTTGTAGACACTTGTATCCAAGTTGCACAATGATAAATGCTTGGCAAGTCATTCCATTGACACAGCTTGTTTCTAAGAATTGGAAACTGGAAATGCCACTGTAATAAAGAATATTTAAAAAATGGATTTTTGGTTACTAAAGGAATCTAAGTAAATGTTTATTAATTGTGTGCTTGAGTAATAATTTGTGTGGTAGTAGAGAAGCAAATTCTATTTTGGAACCATGGATTTTAAAGTATACCTCTCAGTTAAATTTAATGGGTTTATTTTGAGTTTTATCAAATGTCCAATGCCATATTTTCTTTGAAATGCCCCAAACACCTATAATGCTGCTTTGTTCCAGAGTCAATATTTTACTTGCAAGTTTGAGAAGTCCACATAATTCAAGGAACAGATATTTATGCAGTGATTTCTAAATGCAAAACTCAAAAAAATAAACCAAGCAGGATGATTTGGAAATAGCTACCATTAAGGAAGCATGCTTATAACAATGCTTATGTTGAATAATAGTATGCACATAATATAGGATTTAAAAAACAATTTAAGCTTTTTTGTTCATCAGTGAAATAATAGAAGTGTGAGACTATGAATACTAAAAAATTCCAAATGATACCTCATCGTTATGATTAAAAGTGAAAAATAAAAAAGAGCATTGATAGTTAAACAACTTTATATTTTCATAATTTTCCAAAGTGTTTTTATTTGGGTATTTTTATATTTTATTAATAGTTGTATTTTGTTGTAAGTTATAAGGGTGAGGAGAGAGAATATCTTTCTCCTTCATTCTATGATGAACAATTATCTATAAGGTAATTAAACTGTTTATTAAAATAAATTTATATTTTACCTAAAATTGAAAACATAGATCATCACAAGGTAATTACAATAATCTTCACTACTGATATATAATTTTGTCCATAAACTATTGAATTTCCAATCTGTTTCTCATAGAAAAAAATAAATTCCATTAGCTAATGTAGTCAAAATGAGGTAATTGATAGTTTCTCAGTATTGATTGACATTTACTTGTGAGCCTAAATTGCATAAATCCACTGAGCAATTTGTTAATTGATTTACT
Source organism: Nesogale talazaci (assembly GCA_004026705.1). Taxonomy (NCBI): domain Eukaryota; kingdom Metazoa; phylum Chordata; class Mammalia; order Afrosoricida; family Tenrecidae; genus Nesogale; species Nesogale talazaci. The sequence goes on from PVJH01006790.1 coordinate 17,924, forward strand.
TATTTTACAATCAAACAGTTTTCATTTGAATAATTTATAAGAAACATTCAAATTAAACAAAGGAAATTTAAAATGACAAAGGAGTAATGGACTGCAAATGCATAGGTATTATTCCATTCTAATATTGAATTACTATACTTTATATTGATGTTTCTTTATCCATAATATGAACAATGACATCATTAAATTTCACTTTCCCCAAAAGACCCACGAGAACTTTTTCAAATGGCCAACGCATAAAATTACAGGAACAAATTAAAAGGATGAGCTTCTGATATAAAGATACATATTTTCTATTTATCAGTTAGATAATGCACTCAGAGATTTTATATTTATTAAAAAGTTCAATGATTTCCTAACCCTAACAAATTGCTTATTGCTGTTCTGAAAAGCTGCCTAGTTATCTCTGACATATATTAACCTGATGCATGATACAATGAAATACTGTCAGGTCCAGGATTATCCTAAGCATCACTGCTATGTTTGAGTCTCTTATAGCAGCTACTGTGTCAACTGTCTTCTTAAAGGTCTTCATCTTTTACTCAGAAACAGATAAATCATGAGACTATCCCCAAAGTGGGACAGATGAAATTTAGCACTCTTAACCTCTAAGGAGCAATGTGGCAGTACTTATGTAAAAGCAGTGCTTGTTATTCTGGCAGTGTATGAGCTATTTAATATTATCAATTCCCTGCCTCCCAAACATTCAAATACATTGATTCTTCTCCATCTTCTTTTTTTGTCCAACTTTTGCGTGAATATAAGATTAAAGATGTTACAGCTTAGATCATATTTGCTCTTTAGCACATTAAAGAGATATATTGCATATATACCAATGTGCTATTTCATTTGATTATTGGTGACCCCTTTCATAAGGTTAATTGAAGAGCAAATTAAATGACAAGCTTTGCTATTCTTAACTTTTCTGTCTATCATATCATGTATTGGTCTAGTTATACAGGTTTTTGCTTTCTTTATATTGAGATGTAATCTAGCTCACTGCATGCTTAAAGTCCTCTACGCTTCCATCATGTGAGAGCAAGCCATCTGCATTCTTCAGGTTGTTAATGAGCCACCCTTTTCTTTTGCTGTATTTCTTCCTGGTTTTAAAATATATAATATCCACTTAGAAAAAAATGAGTGTTTATTTCCATAATTAGTTATAGTCACAGAAATTTAAAAGAACTCTTTCACTCCATTCTTATCTTCTGCAATATTATCCTTAATTTATTTATGACACACACAGGGATGTGATTTTGTGTAATCAATAAAGCTCAAGTAATTTTTTTCTGTTGTTCCCAGCTTCCATCCAAGTTCTCTCTTTTGTTAACAATGATATCCCTCATTCCAAATCCTTTTCTAAACCTGGCTTGAATTCTGGAGCTCCTTGTTGAGTCACCATTACAACCAATTTTTAACTATATTCAATTGATTTTACTTTCATACTATACTACTGATATTGTTCTTAATCCAGTCATGTCATCTTTTTTGGGATCCAAATATAAATGTCTTCTGATAGGTTGACCAGGAAGTGATTTTTCACATTTCTTAGCATAGGCAAGCGAATGACTTCAGTGCTCATTCAATTTGTTGAAACATTTCACCTTTTGAACCTTTTTAAATGACTAGTGCCTTCAACACAACTTGAATATCATTGCTGTCAATATCATTGATTATATACTACTTCCAGAAATGGTTGAATTTCTGGATATTCTTTTTTGGTATAGTGACTTTGTATAGCATTTTCACCATCTTTTGATACTTCCTGAATATTTAATATTTTTCCATACCAAATAAATCCACTGCTATTAAGTTAAGTCCACCCTAAGGTCCTGTAGAACAAAGAATTGCTTCTTTGAGATTCAAAGGTCATACAATACTTTTAGGGAAAAGAAAGCCCCATATTCCTCTTATGAATTTGATCCTAGAGTCCTTCAATATTTCAGCAATAGGTTTGCACTTTTTTCTTCAGTTCTTTAAGCTTGACCAACATTAGCATGCTCCTTGTTTGGGTTGTGTAACTCAAGGGCTTTTTATATTTCATTTTTATATTCTTCTCTAGCTCCCCTTTGAAATATCCTGTTCAGCTATTTTCCTTCATCATTTCCCAGACCCTTTAATTTTTCTATGTTCACACACAAGTTGCAATATCTCTTTTGCCATCCTTTTCAGTCTTTTCTTTCTTCCTTAGTTTTTAATAGTCTTTTGCATTCCTTATGTTTATTTGTCCTCATGTTTACTAATTACTTGCTTAATTATCCTAAAGATATTTGTAAATTTAATGTTGATGCTGTAAGCAGTTAATATATTTGATGGAGATGTGGGAGGGTGAATGTGTTTTGCATTTGCAAAGGATCTGAATTTTGAGGAAGCAAAGTATATGCTGATATTCTCTAGGTCCATCTTTATCATTAGGTTTGTGACTGTCTGTACTTGATGTCAATTTCATGATTTGGATGTAGGGGAATAGTCTAGTCTTTCAATCTGGAGACAGACAATAAGAGTAGCCAACGAGGGCTCTGTGTGGGCATGGCTTTCGCCTGAGAATTCTGGGAAGTCTTGCGGTATTTCCTTCATGGAGATTAGAGACTATTTCCTCGGTTGTTGGGAGTCACTGGACTGATGAGAAAAAATGACAATATCCGAAGGACCAGAAGAGCCAGAAGAGAAGCCACATGGCCTTAACCTGATGGAACCAGGTCTCTGAAGCCAGAGAAGCCACAGAGAGACCCCTGCCAGTACTGAGATGATTCTGTCTCTAATGGATACTACTGATGGACCTGAGACCTGGAAACAAGGAGCCATGAGTGGAACCCTGCCAGAGCCAGGACTCTGCACCCACTGGCCTGTGACTTCCAGAGTCGGAAGGAGACTTTATAGACTGGAATCGGACATGTAGGCTAATATCAGACTTATGACTTTGGACTGGACTGGGTTAGGATGCTTTCTCACTGTTCCATTCCTCTTGTATATAAACCTTTCCCTTATATCCATATGCATGTTTACCAATGTGTTTCTCTAGGCTACCCAGACTAATACAAGGTTCATAGTGATATCCTTATTATTTTCTCATGATGCATAGTATCCCACTGTGTGCATGTCCTAGAGTTTCCTATCTGTGTGTTCCACCCAAATAAAAGGATCTTGGAAACCTAAGAAACCTAATGCATGTACCTGAAAATATGACTCTCTTTTATTATATTAATGATATCATGCCAGAATATCTTAGGTCCTAAAATGAATTCCTATTTTTTTATTTCAATTCTGACTTTTATAATTTTTATGTAAATTAAGTGGGGGTTTACATTTCAGCTCAGAAGCTTCAGTTAAAACACTTTAAAATACTAACCATACTCTTCAGTAGTTTACCCTTCACCTATTCCTTGATTTCTCTTCTCCCTCCTGTGAACTACTACCTTGCATTACACCCAAATTATTACTTGTCATCAGTCTAACCAAATGCTTCATTGACCATCCTGTGAAAACCAAACCCACAATAGAATAGATCTTTTGGAGTGTCTGTGATTCAGGAAAAATAAATATGACAGAAAAGATAGGGCACAGGGAAACACACCCCATGTTGAAATAAAGAAGAAGCACCTTATTACAGAAATATATATAGTAATGAGATGTGCAAATGTCCATGAGGCACATATACAATATAATGGAAAAATGTGAATCTGAGATAACCTGAGTTCTTTTAGGGGAACATCTCAAAGGAAATGCTGGAAGGCAAGTAATCAGAGATGCCAGATTAAGTCAATCACTCTTTAAGAATAGTACACAACATCCGTAGATGCTGTGGTGATCATGTGCTTATGTTAATTTCATGATTGAGATGCAGGGGTGGAGTCTAGTCTGCTGGTCTGGAGATAGCTATTGAGTAGCCAATGAGCCCTCCATGTGGGCATGGCTTTCTCCTGAGACTTCTGAAAAATCTCACAATATTTCCCTCATTGAGATGAGAAGCATTCTCCAGAGTTGTTGGGAGTTAGTCTCAGAGACGATAAACACAGACAAAATGGCAGCATCTGAGGAGCTGAAGGAGCCAGAGGAGAAGCCACACGGCCTTCCCCTGACGGAACCAGACCTCTGAAGCTGGAGAAGCCACGTGGAGCCTCCTGCCAGTGCTGAGTTGCTTCTACCACCACTGGATGCTGTTCATGGACCCTGAGCCCTGAAAATGCGGAGACTTCTGCTGCGTCAGGACTCTGCACCCTCTGGCCTGTGACTTTGTGAGTCGGAAGGAGACTTTATAGACTGATATCAGGCATATGGTCTAATATCAGACTTAGGATTTTGAACTGGACCGGGTTGAGATGCTTTCTCTATGTCCCATTCCTCTTGTATTTAAACCATACCCTTATATCTATATGCATGTCTATGAATTTGTCCCTTTAGTTTACCCTGATTAACACAGATACTTTTAGAGATAAGCTTTCTTTTAACAGTATATATGTGAAAAATCAAGCATACATAGGAGGTGATTTACTATATTGTAGAACAGGGGTGCTCAATATGTCTATTACGATCTATTAGTTGATTTCAAATGTAATGTGGTAGATACCATGGAATTAAAAAAGTGATGTTAGCCTATCATCAGTTTCGTCTCTTAATTGATATATGGCACAGCCAATCAAATGCAATCTTAGGTGTCAAATGCATGCACAAACAAATGAGCTAAGTGCAGGAAAACTGACAAGCTAAGCTGTGCCAATTTTTATACATTTTTTTTCTCTTAAACTTAAGTGTGTTTCACAGGATTCTCTATTGAAACAAAATCAGGACACTAATCATTATCTCTCAGATGATAGATAGATAGATAGATAGATAGATAGATAGATAGATAGATAGATATAGAGATAGATATCTATCATAAGAAATAAACAGTTAACTAATCTATAAAGCAGTACACATGGCTCAGTGCAACTCCCATGAGACAGGTAGTAGACTGGCAGTCCTTTGAGTCTTGCTGGCCATCCAGTAGTCTTCTGTAGAGCAATTCAGGTTATCTGGCCACAAATAGCAAACAACAAAGTAGAACACCAACAGCTAGCCCAGTGATAGGGTCCCACAGTCCCCAGCTCAGGCAATGTATATTCCAGTAGTGTGGCAAAGCTGGGCTTGAAGAAACCTCAACTAACAGAGAGACAATCCACAGATTAGATGTTCCACAGGTAGTGTAGCTTGTAGATGGAGGCACAGGACAAATAAGGCAGCTGGCTGGTCTGAAGACCCAAGAGCAAAAGACAAAAGTGAGGATTGCTGAGCCATTTGGATCTCCACCCTACAATTCATCTCATATGATCATTGACCATGTTGTCACAACAAACCTATCTATCACAATAAGAAAGGATATTAAAATGAGTGGGGAAGCTGGACCCAGTAAGAAGGCAAAACATCACTTTTATACAGAATGGGAAATTTTGATACTACAAATTTTGATTTGCATTAAGCTAAAGTCCAGAGTGTATCAGCAGTTCTGGAATATATTTGTATAGGGAAAGCACTGAAACATGAGAAAATGTGCTACCTCTTTGACTACATTATTCAGCTCTACTTATTTATGTGAGTCAGCCTTTAACCATTCCACCACGACTGATGATCATTGGGAAGTGTGCTACAAGCTGACTGTTAGCAGCTACTACCTGGACGGTACATCCCTGGCTCATTCCATTCAGTACAAGTCATCAGAATAAACTCAGGGAATGATAAAAAATGTACATAGTTAATTGTGTTGTCTTGTGCATTATGGACTTACGCAGTTATGCCAGGTACTTAAACATGCATTGTACATGTACAGAATTCTGAAAGCACTTATGAATAAATGTAATAAATAAATATTTATCTTGCATTTTTGTAGTTGATAAGTCATTTTGATTTGATCATTTTATAAATAGCTCCCATGCTGAAAAAGTGTAAGCACCCCATTGTAGAGAGTATATGTGAAGAAGCTGCATCCTCTTAACATGCAGGTATAAGGAGAATGTTTTACCTTAAGTACAGGGCAACTCAGAGACAATGGGTAAGCTGACTCCCAGTGTGACAAAGACAAAGACTGCTTTCAAAGATAGACATCTTACAGATGAGTAGAGAAAAGCCAAGGGTCCTTCAAAAGCACCTTAAATTGGCATCTTAAGGGGAGGTATTAATGGACAGGACTTTTTTTCTATCTGGAGAATGCATACTAGGTTTTATTTCTATCTCAAAGCTAAGAAAGTCTTCTCTCACTAGGAGTCTTCTAGCCCTTTTTTCATGGATGTAGAGACTTGGCCACTTACACTTTCATCTAGATCCTTAGTTTCCCACACCTTCCCTTGTCAAATCTCCACAGCTGTTCATTTGGGTATTGAAAAAATATATTTTAAAAAAATCCTGGCTGAGCCCTGGTGGCATAACTGGTTGAGTGCGGGACTGCGGCCCACGGACTTGGCTGTTCAAATCCAGCCATGGCTCTTAGGAGCAGTGCTGGGTAGCTCCCACGACCACCAGAGGGCAGTGATGCCCCCCCAAAAAAAATCCCTTTATAAAAAATAGTCCACATAGTGTTTGTCTTTAGTGAATGACTAATTTCATTCATCAAGATGTTATCCAAGTCCGTTCATGTCATGAGGAGCTTTGTGCTTTTTAATTGTTTTTCAATGATGCTTATTAGTCTATTGTGGTTATGTAGCAAAACTCCTTTATCCACTCTTCTATGTGGGATCAGGTCCAGAATGCAGGGAAGTGAGGGTAACAGAGTAAAATTCAATCTTGCACACAAACTTAGGAGACCAGGCTCAATAATGCATATTTAACTTTATTACTGCTTTTGTAAGACTTTTATAGGTTTCATTGACCAATCAATCATACTTCCTGGTTTCTGAACATTTTTATATGGTCATGAGTTTTCAGTATGAAAAAGGATTGGCCCACACGTTGGCCTATATAAATGAGATGTTGCCTAATGACATATGTCAAAGAGTTATTGCTGGCTGATCCAGCCTTCCAATTGTTGTACAATACTATTCTGTCCAATCACATTACAGGATTTTGCCATCCCATCTTAGCTATTACTATGGGGAAGCTAGAAGTATTCTGATGGGCTAGGTCTCTGAGGTTTAAAGTGGAAGGATATCAAGTGAGCTGGCCTGGGGTCTTACTGCCTGAAAACTTGAATTTTTCCAGGAGTCATGGAAACACGGAATACCCAGCAGCTTCCCCCCGACGCATAATAATCCAGGACACTTGGAAGTGCTGGTTCTAGCTACCGAAGGGCGCAGATACTCAGCAGTTTTAAGATGGCTCCAGGAGACTCAGCAGCATCCTACACTTTCTATAACTTTCCCCCAGATTCACCAGTTCTGTCAAGAATGTCCCCATGTTTTACTCCTGGGCATTTGGGTTGTTTCTGTCTTCTTGCTATTGTTACTAGTGCACACTGAATTTGAATCGCTCTGTTCATGTTGCAAGTGCTACTAATTTAGGACACATATGCAGCAGATTATATGGAATTTCTATTTCCAGTTGCTTGATCAATGCTCTATCACTTTCCACAGTGGTTGTATATTTTCACTATCCCATAGGTAATGGAGAAGGGGTTTATTGGTCTTGGATGTCAATGTTGCTGTAAGGTGATAGATATCTCGCATAGCATCTCCCAGATGGTTACTGATTGTGAGCGTTTCGACATGCTTGTTGGTCAGTTGGATGTCATCTTGGATGATATGTCTTTTTGTGTCCTTTGCCCACTTTTTAATTGGACTATTCATATTTTCTTCTTGAGGTTCTCAAGAAATTTAATAGATGAATCCCTAGTCTATTATATTAATGTCTTTTTTAAAAGTTCTTTTTTCCAGGAGTTCTGTCTTTACTCTTTTGATGAAAATTTTTGATGCAACAGGTGTCTTGCTTTATAGATCAGATCCTGTCATCTATTTTGTCATCTACTGTGTGTTTCCTTCATTATATTTTATAGTGTGTCAATGCCTTGTGATAGTGCCCTTAAGTTTGTCATATTTTCTCATTAATGATCTTTATCGCTTGGGGTTTACATTTATTTGTCCCATCTTGGGTTCATTTTTGTACATGAAATAAGGGTCCAGTGCCATACTTTAGCAAATGGAAATCCAATTTTGCCAGCACTATTTTTTGAAGAGACTATTTCTGTTCCACTTCATGCTCTCTGGCCCTTTGTTAAACATCAGCTGGCTGTAGGTGGATGGAGTTATTTTTGGATTCTCTATTCTGTTTCAGTGACCTGTGTATCTATCACTGGCCCAGTGCCAGTTTATTTTAACTACTGTGGATGTGATTTTTCCCCCTGTTATGGCACAATCCATCTAGTCTTTGGTCATTATAGTCAGTGATTCAAATCTCTTTTTGAAATGGTCTCTAAATTCAGGTGGGGTGCATATAAGGCTGTATTTGGCTCTTTGGAATTTGTTTTAAAATTGTTTGGCTTTAACCTGAACACTTATATGAGAAATTGATGGTCTCTTTAAAATTCTACCCATGATCTTATTTCGATTGATGATATTGAGTTTCTCTACCCTCTATTCCTAGATGTGGTTAATGTGATCTCTGTGTGTTCCATTTGTTAGGTACATATGTATAGGTACTTTTTTATGTAGCTCAGACAGAATTTACAATGAGAAAGTTGCTGGTTTTGCAAAATTATTTCATGTGATCTCCAGTTTCCATTGTATAACCAACGCCATATTTTCCAACTACTACTCTTCCCTCTTGTTTCCAATTTTAGCATTATAGTCATTAGCAATTGTCAATGCATCATATTTGATCATTTTTACATTGCATAAATTAATATGGATAGAAATGTTCAATTTCTTTATCATCACCTTTAGTGGTTGGAGTAAATTTGAATAATAGGACAACTAATTCATATTTTCTGTAGGCATGTTAATATTATCTTTTTACTCACAATATACTTCAGATTCTAAAGGCTAGAACTGCAAATATTCTCCCTAACAATAAATGCTACAGTATTACTTTTTAAATTTGTGATTCATAGCATAGTAAATCATATGATTGATTCAACACCGCCAAGACCAGCCCATTGCATTTTATACGTGCCCAGAATATTGATTTTATGCATCCTGTCTTTCAGTGAATAGAAATTATATACATATATATTTGTTATATAGTTGTTATAGCTAAGATCCATTGCGGTATGCCATTTTTTCTTATTGTGCTTGCTTGCTCTTGCCGGGTTACTGTACAATGTGCCACCAACATCTTGCATACTATCAGATCGACCCATCACAGAGAGTAATTTTAGAGGAGCTTTTAATTAAAACTAAAACTCAGACCAGGGATAAGGAGAAGGAAGAACTGACCCATTAATGAAAAGTCAGCCCTTGAAAACACTGGGAGTATTAGGGGTGAACATTTTCTCTTTGGTGAGGTTGGGGAAAATGAGCTAATTACAAGGAGTACAAGAAAGAAAATGTTCTAAAATAAATTGTGCAATGATTGTCCACTCTTATTTACATGATTGGCCAATTGAATTGTATGATATATGGATTATGTCTCAATAAGACCAACTTGTTAGTCTGAGTAGACTAGAGAAACAAATTCATAGACACACATATGTATATAAGGGAGAGATTTATTTACAAGAGGAATGGAACATTGAGAAAAATATCCCAACTCAGTCCAGACCAATTTCATAAATCCGATATTAGCCCATATGTCTGATTGCAATCTATAAGGTCCTCTTTAGACTCAGGAAGCTCATTTAAGGACACCAGGACAAACACGGGCCAGTGGGTGCAGAGTCTTGTGTATCCAGTGGCAATAGAAGCATCTCAGTGCTGGCAGGGGTCTCCTAGTTGCTTCTCCAGTTTCCAGGGCTCAGTGTCTATCCACATGCTGCCATGTGTCTTATCAGCTGCACTGTCTCCCAGGGAGTCTGAATTGAGAGATAATGTCTCTTGCCTCCAAGAAGGAATTACCACATTTCCCAGAATTCTCAGAATAAAGTCTTCCCCACACAGAGGTCTCTTTGGCTTTTCCCAGTTTGACAGGCTAGACTCCACCCCTACACTCTCAATATTCAAACTGACACCAGATTAGGTGACCGTCACAACTTTTACTAAAAAGAAGGGTGGAGGGAGGACTGATAAAACAAACATTTCATGACCTAACATGCTGATATGCCAAAACTCAAAATAAGAACTCATAACAGAAAGCATCAGTTATTGTCAACATGGAGTTTAGTAAGTATGAATCTAGGAAAATTGGAAGTTGTAATACATGAAAATTGAGTGGAAAATGATCAAATACTCTAGAGAATGCCTCATCTTTCTCCTTTGATACAAAAGGTGCAATTCAATTGACAATCCTGGGACTAGCAGACCAAAACCTAACTCAGTATGCAACCACCACCACCACCACCACCAGCCCACCCCCATGATGGTCTCTGGTGAGTTAAAATGGACCTGTTCTCCTTCTATGGATTGGACAATTATATGGCCTGTTAGGTTGGGAATACCAGTTTAAAGGGGAACGGTATCACATTGTCATTAAAAAGAATGATTTGAGATCTACCTGAAACAGAATTCTGTCAGTAAGTGGCAGGATACTAACTCTACCCATAATGAAACGCCAAGTAATTTGATGATTGTGAAGGTAACCAAAGACCATGAAGCATGACATTCTGTGTATTGAGGATCACTAAGAGCCTAAAGTAACTTGATCACACTGAACAACAATAATATTGTTAAAATAAAATTACTTGTGTACCCGTTTTCATTCTCTTTTGCCTCATTTTTAAGGTTTATAATTTTTGTATTAATTTTTTAATATTATAAATTTGGAGAAGTTTGCAGCAAACGTAAACCCACGGTTGTAGAGTTGATTCCTTTATAGCAGAACTTGCGAGGCTACCCATTTTTATGGTAATCCACTGTGTCAGCTTTCCGCTCCCAAGCAGCTGGTGAGTTACTCACTACATCACAAGGGTTGCTTAATATAGGTCCTAGGTAACTTATTTGATTTTCCAAGCAATGGCTAATATCCTTTTAGTTGTAAAAATGTGAGGAAAGGATATGCTGGCCAATAAATAAAATTTTGCAATTCCATGAGGTTCCTTTAATTCTATCATTCATTTCATTGTGTTTTCCCAGATGGAATGGCACATTCTTCAAACCCAGAAATTGACACATTGCACCCCAGTTATAATGATCGTGCTAACACAAAACAATTTTTTATGGATTTTTTAAGCTGACCTTTCTGTCACAATATCCTTCAAAATGATTGTAAATTTGAGTCTGCAATCACTTAGCAGAAATAGCTACTGTGCAAGAAAGCACATTGTACTTAAAAGCACTAAACTCAAAATTAGTCATTGGGACTTCATTACAAAAGTATAAATTAGTCACTCAATTGAACCTGTAGCAAGTCACTGCTGATTCAGTTTCACCAACTCTACCCTGCCCCTACACGCGCGTGCACACACACATGCACACACACGAACACACGTCTTACTTAAACAATATAGTTCTGACAAAAAATAGCCAACTTCTGTTTTTCTACTAGGATAATAAATCTATTTGTGAACTTCACAGAAGAACTCAGTTTGGGATCATTTCTGGATATCCAGGTGCTGCTTGTTCTCATACAATATTCTACAAATATTTAGAAAATATAATATATTATCTCTATGATTCTTTTTCTCAAATTACTTAGTTGGTGGGGCACACAGAGTTGAAATGATCTGTGATTTTCCACCTCAGATAAGAGCTTCCTGTAAATATCTGTGTTTGACAGAATTATGCAAGTTAGTTTTTAACATACAGTGATAGTAATTATTAATAGTTGTTCTGCTAACACTGACATCTGACATATAAAAAACATTTTCATGAAGTTCATATATTCTTAAGGCAAGCATTTTATATCAAGAAGGTTAAAGGAAGACAGGATTAAAAATTTGTGTTCTGAAATCTGTTATTAGGTCTTAGTATGCTATCACTAAAGTCCCTTACAACACACAGTTTTCTTGTTTCTGAGATGACTTATTTTATTAAGGCCTAGTTTAAAGCCTTAATAACTGAGGACTAATGTCTGACAAAAATCAATAAAATTTTGTATTTTTCTTTGATTATCAAAATATACATTTTAAAATAAACCACAGATGACTACATTCAGGATCACAATTGGAGGCCTTAGTAGAAATGGAGAGGAGAATCTGTAGAAAAAAATCAAAACAATAAAAAGCACCAAACTTATTGGTTTTCTACAGGCTATTGGAAACTTGACTCTCTGACTCATGAATAGCCTTTAAGCTATTAATTAAAACTTTTTCATTTTGCCCACTTTTCCCTCAATTGTCAGTCAAAATATAAAGTGACAAATAACACCAGAGTGTGATATGCTTCACATGCCAATCAACCATTGATCTTAAAATTTAGTTCAATGGACGGGGAAACTAATGAAAAAGGAATTTACCAGAGAAACCAAAGAGGAGATGAGAAGAGACTTTTACATGAGGAGGATTGTAACCAAGGTCAAGAAACAAAATATGTACACATTGTTGAATGGAAAGCAAATTTTCACTGTAAACTTTCACTCAAACTCTAATAAAAAAAGTAAGAATGCATAAAGATATTGGAATCAAGAAACAAGCAACAAAATATCATTTCTGTCCATGCAATTAAATTAATGTTATGGCTAGGTAAGTGATCAACCTTACAAATAAGCAATCACTTAATATTTTGAAACCGAAGCTGTATCTGTGTGCTTGATTTGCTATTTTTAGTGCAAAGATATCTTACAAAGGTATAGAATGATGATAATATCAAAAACTGATAGCAAAGTAATTGATATCATCTGAAGACCATTTGACAGATAGCATGAAAGTAAATAAAAGAAAAAGCCTATAACTTTATCATTTTATTGCTTTTCAGGACATGCATTCATTTCATCTGAGTTATCAAAACTAGTCAAACTGATTTATCTCAGCAAAAACACACCAGTCTTTCTCTTGAAAACTGTTTTGCCACTCGCAAGACTTCCCCTTAATGAGAAAATTAAGTCTATGACACAAATTGAATGCATATTCAAACCAATCATGATCTTTAAAATTAATTTTAATATTTCAAGTATTTTTGAAATCACAGAAGAATTGAATATTTTTGAAATCACAAATAGAACATTAAGTAGCTTGCCATTATTAAAATGTTTTATGTTGGTATAGCATATTTACCAAAACTAATGAGCTTATATTGATTCATTGTTATTAACCAAATTTCCTATTTCTCTAAGATTTATTTTTATTTTCCCAGTGTCCTCTTTCTGTTTCTAGATTCAATTCAGAATGCATATTATATTCAGTAATCATATTACCTTTGGCTTCTGTATAATGTGCAAATTCTCAGCTATTTCTTATTTCCAATGAACTGGGGGCTTTTGAGGAATGCTGTTCATATACTTTGTAAAATGTGCTTTGATTGGTCTTCTTCTTCTTCTTCTTTTTCTTCTTCTTCTTCTTCTTCTTCTTCTTCTTCTTCTTCTTCTTCTTCTTCTTCTTCTTCCTCCACCTCCTCCTCCTCCTCTTCCTTCTCCTTAGTTCTCATGCTTGATCTAGGATTTCTTAGGGAAGACACATCTGAGATAATTTAGCATTCTCATCAGTTCACATCATGAATACACAATACCAATAAAAGGTATTGCCAATTTAATAATAATCACCTGGCTGTAGTAGTTTGCCAAAAAATTGCCCTGTATAGTTGTTCATTACCTCTCACCTCCATTTACCTATGCTATTTTCTTAAAGGCTATCATTATAAACAGTCAGCACTTCAGGAGTACGTAATTATGACCTACTTTTGATAGGAAAATATCTACCAAAATTAATCAAGATTTTTTTGCACTGGGAATTTGTAATTTCCCACCTTCATTTATTTATTAAATCACTTATTTAAATCAGCATTAACTCATGAATACTTATTTCATACCTTGGAGCACAATTCAATATAATTGCTTATTTCTGAAATTATTACAAACTTGGAAATTGGGTGATTTTTAACTTATAACTGGATTGCTTTAACTTGCATATTCTCTTACATTGTGTGTGTGTGTGTGTGCACACACATGCAATCACTTCCTGACTTCCTGGCACTGAAGATATTCTGGATTCATCTTGCATATCACTTGATCCAGCTCTGATAGCAATATATATATACATATACATACATACATACATATATATTTGGGGTCTCTTACAACTCTTGTAGCAATTAATTTTATTGAGGTCTCTTACAACTTTTGTAGCAATTAACACATCAATTGTATCAAGCAAATTTGTGCCTAGATGGCCATAATCAATTCTAAACCATTTCTTTCTTCATGAACCCCAGGTAATGGCTCCTCTCTTTTTCCTCCATTCCCCACCCTCCCACTCTCATAAATGCTTGATAAATTATAAATGATTATTTTCATACCTTACACCATCCCCTGTGCCACTTCACTCATGTTTCTTTTATTCATTTCCATGATGAGGAAGTATATGTCAACCATTGTGATTGGTTCCCCCTTTCTCCCCCTTCTCCTCCCACCTACCTGCTACCCTCATGGTATCACTACTCCCATTATTGTTCCTGAGAGATTTACCTGTCTTAGAGTCTGTGTGTCAATAACACCTATCTACACCACTATCCATGCTTTGGTCTAGGTAGAACTGGGGCCATGATAATTGGAGGGGAAGCATTAAAGAACCATAGGAATGCTGTGTGTGTCATCAGTGCTATACTGCACCCTGAGTGGCTCAAAACTTCCTTGTGACCCTTCTATGATGGGTTGTCAATTGTCTACAGATGGGCTTGGGTCTCCACTCTGTCCCCTCTTCTTCACATTGATAGGATTGTTTGTTTTGGTTCTTCTGAGGTCTGATATGTATCTCGTGAAAACACAAGTTGATGTGCTTCCTCCATGTGAGTTTTGTTATTTCCTTGCTAAATGGCCACTTGTTTAACTTTATGCCTTTAAGATCCCAGACACTATATTTTCTTATAGCCAGGTACCATGAGTTTTCTTCACCACATTAATTATACACCCACTTTGTCTTCAGTGATCAAGTCAGGAAAGTGAGCACCACAGAATGTCAGGTTATTAGAACAAAGTGCTCTTATGTAAAGGGAAGATTCAGTGGAGGCCCAATGTCTGTCTGCTACCATGATATATAGCATATAAATATATGTACATAGACATATATCCCTATATTTATATATTTATACATTTACACATATGCATCTCTATATTTGTACCTCTATGAATGTCTTTTGCTTTTAGTTCTTTCCTCTGTTTTCTTTAACTTTCCCCCATCCCACTATCATGTTCAGCCTTCATTTGGCTCTCAGTAATTTCTCAAGGTCAGTGGTTCTCAACCTGTGGGTTGTGACTCTCTGACAGGGGTCACTTAAGACTATCAGAAAGCATGTATTTCTGATAGTTTTAGAAATCGAGACACAGTTCCTTTATCCTGGTGGCGTCGGCCACATGCAAATGCACCCAATTATGAGTACCCAGCATAATGACATCATTGGGCTAAACCCATCACATATATCCCCTACAAATACAGGTATATATGACAGGGTTGGTGCCATAATGTTCTTATGCAGACCAGACACATGAGGAGAGAGCAGCTGCTGTGATGAAAACAGCAGTATTAGAGGTAAAGCAACACCTCATGAATTATAATCACTGTGCAAATGTAAACACATGTACTGTGAAATCATCAACTACTGTCAACAATTAAAAAGTCAGTATCAAAGGAACTTAATTTGGATACTGATTGCTCTTTTTGTTTTCAGCTGTGATTGATGTGAAGACTGTCCCCTTGTGATGGTAACAAGTATGTGAAAACAACAATACAGAAAAGGGTAAATCACAGGAAACTCTAATGAACTGTGTTGACTCAATTCTGTCATGTACCATTTTTTCATTATTAAATTATTAAAAATGGGGGGCAGATTGTGATGTGTAGAAAGGGAAGAAGGCACTAAACCAGCAAAGGGGAGCATATTGTTTATATCTCCACAGGGAAAGAGTGACCAAACTTAAACCTGGAGACCCAGGATGTGAATGCAGTATGACAGCATGGAGTGGAGAACCAGTGGAGGGACCTGAGAACACAACCCCAACCCAACTATAGGGTCAGCAACCTTTCTACCAGAAGAATTTGCCTTGGAAGCCAGCACTGAAGCTGAAGCTTGGGGAGTGAGATATGCCTGACCAGAGCACATGAGAACAAATGAAAGTAGAGAAAGAGAGAATGACGTGCATCCTGGCCCACTGAGCCTTCAGGACGATAATCCCACTCAGAACAGCTACTGCACAAAGAGGACTATATGGACGGCCCCATTATGAAATACAGCTACCCTCGCTGACCCAAGGCCTATTGGAGCCAGGAAGAAGAAGTGGGGTCAAGAATATACCCTGTTGAACACACCCAAACCAATGAAAAACACTAAGAGTGTGCAACAGAGCGTAGAGTCACAGATGAAGTACCAAGGATATACTTTGGGGCCAGGGTATTGGCACCCCATCCGACTCGACCAGGGGTCACTCTAGGCGCTCAAAAACAGACCTTGAACTTATACAGGTTTTTATATGGCTATCATTTTTATTATTCTCTTACATGTTGTATGAGGGGGTTTCTTGCTGCTGTTATCATTGTTTTATTTGCTTAAGTTGCTCCATTTTAGGAGACCTTTTTTGTACATATTGATACCTCTGCAGGTCTATGTAGACAAGATAGACAGGACAAAGAGGTTCGAGGCAAAAACGACAGGACTGATGTTTCCAGGGTAAGGGAAATTGAAGAGGGGGAGGAGGGGGAAAGGTGGTGATGTCGACCAGCCCAGGAAAAAGGGAACAGCAATTGATACAAATGCAGGGACAAGGTGGGTGAGAGAAGGCCAATAGGGATTGATTAAGACTAATGTAACATAGAGAAAATTTGAAACCCAAATGGAGACTGAGCATGATAGTGAGACAAGAGGGAAACAAATGGAAATAGAGGAAGGAAGTGGGGGATAATGAGCATTTATAGAGGGTCAAATACAGCTATGTACATAGGGGCATATATTTATAAGTGAGGATGGGGAAAGAGATTAACGTGTATACTTATAGGGTTAGTAGTAGGACAACAGATGGGCAATGGACCTTCATTCAAGTATCTCCTCGATTCAAGAACACTTTGTTCTATTAAATTGGCATGCCAAGATGCTCACCTTTCCTACATGATCACTGAAGACAAATGTGTGCATAAGCAAAGGTGGCGAAGAAAGCTGATGGTGCCTGGTTATCAAAAGATGAAGCATATGGGGTCTTAAAGGTTTGAAAGTAAACAAGCAGCCATCTAGCTCAGAAGCAACAAAGCCCGCATGGAAGCAGCACACTAGCTTGTGGAATCATGAGGTGTCAAAGGAATTAGATATCAGGCTTCAAGAACTAAAAAGCATAACATTGCATGCTCACTTTCCTGATATGATCGCTGAGGACAAATGTGTGCATAAGCAAATGTGGTGAAGAAAGTTGATGGTGCCCGGCTACCAAAAGATATAGCATCTGGGGTCTTAAAGGCTTGAGTAAACAAGCGGCCATTCAGCTCAGAAGCAGCAAAGCCTACACAGAAGAAGCACACCAGCCTGGGTGATCATGAGGTGGTGAAGGGACCCGATGTCAGGCATCAATGAGCTAAAATTATATTGTTATTAATGAGGGGGAGTACAGATTGGGGACCCAAAGCTCATCAATAGGTGAGGTGACATCCTCTTGCAGAGGGTTTACAAGGAGGAGATGAGTCAGTTAAGATACAGGGTAGGAGCAATGAAATATGCAACCTTCCTCTAGTTCCCATGCTGCCTCCCACCCACTATCATGACCCCAATTCTACCACATAAATCCAGCTAGACCAGAGAAGTACAGTGAAGTTGGAAACATGGGAAACTTAGGATAGATGATCCATCAAGACTAGTAATAGGAGTGGTAATACCAGGAGGTTGGAGGGATGGAGGAATAGAAAGGGAGAACCAACTTCAGGGATCTACATGTAGCCTCCTCTCTGGGACACGGACAACTGAGAAGTGAGTGTTGGGACACATTGGACAGTGTACAGTGTGAAAAAATAACAATTTGTAAATTACTAAAGGTTCAAGGGGAAAAGGGGGAGGGAAGGTAATATAGGGAGCTGATACTGGAGACCTGGAAAGAGGGAGAATGTTTTGAGAGTGATGATGGTAATGGTTGTGTAATTGTGGCCTGCATACAATTGATGTTGGTATGGATTGTGATGGAGTTGTATGGGAGTTGTATGGTCCCCCAATAAAATGATACATTTAAAAAAAAAAAAGGTGGGGGAGGGGAAAGGGTAGATTTTTTTTTTAAAGAGGAGTTTATACCAAGGACTCAAGTGGAAAATGTTTGGAAATATATATGGCAGCATGTGTGTAAATGTGTTTGATACAAATGATGTACTGAATGTTGTAGTAGCTATAAGAGCCCCCAATAAAATTATTAAAAGATGTTAAAACTATTGCTCTATATAATTTTCATAATAATCCATAGAGAAGAATGTTATGAAAAGAAACTATAGTGAAGATTTCTTCTAGAATGGTTATACCTCAATAATTACAGCAGGAATTAAGAAACTGCAATGTGCTATTTGTTGTGACATCCCATCAGCTGAATATATGAAGTCAAACAAAGTAAAATGCCATTTTGATAACAAGCATATGCGATTCGCCAACAAGGATGCAACTATTTTAGAAGCAAAACTGATGGAGTTAAGAAAGCCAAATTTGACACTGGTGGGAAGTACCACAAACCAAATGTAGCAGCCACAGAAACTTCATATTTGGTGCCATTCAGAATCTCCTGAGCTATGAAACCTCACATCATTGCTGAGGATATATTATTGCCAGTGGCCAAAGACATTGTTCAAATTATGACTTGATTTGAGTTTGTTATGAAATTGAGTGCAATTTCCTTATGTAATGACACTGTCTATAGAAGAATAGATGACATGTCTGGTAATACTCTTGATCAGGTAATTCAATTAAATCTCCTCCACTTTCAATATTCAGCATCCAGCTTGATGAATCTACTTTGGAAGCTGTTCACAGAGCCTGGTTTATGTGAAGTGTCTGAATTTAAAGAAACTTCCTTTTTGCAAACCTTTTGAAACAACAACTACTGTATGTGATGTATTTGACACAGTTGGTTCATTTCTGAAAGAGCATAAGATCTCTTGGGAAAAGGTTTATGGTGTTTGAAAAGATGGTGCTCCAGCTATGCTAGTTTGTCGATCTGGATTGCAATGATTGGTACTGAATGGATCACTAAAAGTCATTCGATCTCACTATTTGATTTATTGGAAAATATTAGTAATGAAGACTCTGCCACAAGAGTTACAAGCAATAATGAAAAGCATCATAAATTCAGTCAATTTTGCAAAGGTGAA
Organism: Nesogale talazaci; assembly: GCA_004026705.1. Taxonomy (NCBI): domain Eukaryota; kingdom Metazoa; phylum Chordata; class Mammalia; order Afrosoricida; family Tenrecidae; genus Nesogale; species Nesogale talazaci. The sequence continues at coordinate 37,386 of PVJH01006790.1, forward strand.
CATTTTAAATACTTGACTGTTTTCACAACTGTGCAATGAATTGGATGCACCCAGCAATGCTCTGCTATTTCACAATGGAGTGAGATGGTTGTTGGGAGAGAAAGGTATGAAAACATGTTTTGAGTTACATGATGAACTCAAACCCTTTTTTAGTCACAAAGCAAGACCACACTTGGAAGCACTTTTCAGTGATAAAAGTGAACTGCAGAAAATACCTTACTTGGTTGATATCTTTGTTATCTCGACTGAGTTAAAATTATCACTGCAAGGACCAAATTCAACATGCCTTGCTTTGTCTGAAAAGAAATGATCATTCCAAATGAAATTTCAGCTTTGATAACAACAAAAAGATGAAAATAAAACTTACATGTTGCCTACCTTATCTGCTTCCTTTAAGGAACATTGCATCGAACCAGAAAAGGGGATGATGGCAATGTCTGTGAAAGAACACTTGCCCATGCTCGCAGATGAAATTTCATCGTACTTTCCAAATCTACCTGACGGCCCATTTGCACCTACCAGAAACCCACGCACAAAGTTGAAGATGTTCCTGAGGCAGCACAACACAACGTGACAACAGCAATGCAGCGAGAACTGATTTCTCTACAATGCCAGTTACAAAATTCTGGATCAAGTCTTTGCGGTCATATCCTGTTCTGTATGAGACTATTGCACCTTTTTTCCTTTTCCCATTTCCAGCAACATATCTCTGTGAAAGAGAGCTTTCCAACTTGTTGGTTATCCATCTAAATACAGAAGCAGACGTTTGGTGGAAGGTGATCTTTGCTGTGCTCTTGAAAAGACTATCCTGAGAATTTCTGATTTGGTGAGAAAGAAACTATCTCAACCTTCGCACTGACATTGACTTTTTATGCATACTGTCGGAAAATGTAGCATGTAGTTTACTGTTCTTATATTAAGATTGTTACCTATGCTGCACCATGCTTCTAGACAAAATTTCATTTATTTGTAATTAGAAGTATTTCACAAAATATGATTGCATATTGATTTTGTGATTAATCACTATGCTTTAATTATGTTCAATCCGTAACAATGAAGATACATCTTGCAGAACAGGTTCATAATTGTAACAAAAGTAGAGTTATAAATTGGCAATGAAATTAATTTTATTGATGGAGGTCACCCAAACATGAGGAACTGTGTGAAAGGGTCACAGCACTAAGAAGTTTGAGAATCACTGCTCTGAGCTGTACTGCATTTGATCTAACCCAGGTGTTTTGCATCTTCCTCACAATTGATTCTAAAGCTCTTGTTGTTCATTTGTTTCTGGATTTGTTGGCTTTTCAGTCCCTTTCCTCCAACTTCCCCTCTCCCATTACCTTCCAGAACTTTAGATCTTGTTATGTAATCATTGGGATTGTTTATCTTGCCTGTTGTATATAGATAGGCACAAACAGGAGAAGGAGGGGAATGAGGGGGAGAGGGATGGAGAAGAGAGAGCCTATAAATAGTTCCAGATCTGTCTGCTGACAGTTATGTATGCTTTGTGAATGAGTCTGATGAAATGCCAAGCCCTATACTCTGAGTTTGAACTCCAGTTTTGGGATTTGTCAGGGACTTCTTGCTTTGCTCCCCTTGCTGCTCTTTTGTGACCCCTTCAAGCTTCACCCCTTCAGTGGGGTCATTTATTTATTTTTTCTATTAGTTCTGCCCCCCCCCCCACTCATATGCCCTTCTCTTTCTGTACCCTCAGGGAATAATTACTGTTTCTGAAGTGTTCATATATCTTGGACTTGATGAATTGAATGATCTTAATTATACAAATGAACACTCAGGTCTAACAAAATTAATGAGGTAAAACTAACCCATAATAGTAAGTGGAGGAAATGTTGAAAAACTAGATTACAGTTTTGTATTTCATCAGTGTTAATACTTCAAGAATTTCAAGACTCCAGATACTTTATCTTTTAAGAGCTGGGCACTATCAGCTCTTTTCACTATATTTGCTTTTGTACCCATTTTGTCTTCAGTGATTGTGTCAGGAAGGTGAGAATCATACATCCATTGCCACATTTTTAGAGTAAACCATGGACTGCCAGTGTGTCACAGCTCTTTCACAGGAGTGAGTTGCGCTGAGTCATTTATACTGCTTTATAGATTATTAACTGTTTATTTCTTGTGCTATCTATCTGTTGTCTATCTATCTACCATCTATCAATCGATCTACCTCTATATAAAATTATTAGCATTCTGGTTTTGTTTCTCTACAGAACCCTTTTTAGCATAACTGCTACCAAGAGTGGGGTGCAAGCTGGTATAGCACCACTCACTATTACTCCCAGTGATACACTTGCAGCATATATGCTTGCTGTCCCAGCAACCCTGTGTGCTTCAGTCGTGGAGTTCCTGGTGCTGAATGCAGGTACTATCCCACCTGGAAATATAACACAGATTCCACTGAACTGGCAACTGAGGATGTCCCTGGGCCACTTTGGACTTCTCATGCCTTTGGAGCAACAGGTTAGGAAGGATGTCACGGTATTGTGTGGTGTGATTGATCCTGATTAACAAAGAGAAATTATACCGGTGCTACATAATGGAGGTAAAGAAGAATATGTCTGGATTCCAGGAGATCCAATAGGCCAACTCAGTGCTGCCATACCCTGTGATTAAAGAAAATGTTAAGTTACAGGAACTCAGTCTGGATAGGGCGTCTAATGAACCAGACCCCTCAAGTATGATGGTGTGGATCATCTTACCAGGCAAAAAAAACACAGTGAGCTGAGGTTCTTATTGAAGGCAAAGGTAATACAGAATGGACAGTAGAAGAAGGTAGTTCTACCTCTCAGTTATGACCACATGATCAATTGCAAAAGCAAAGTTTGTGTTTGTCAGTGTATTTTCTTTATATGTGTTTTTTGAATATTTTCCATTTTTATGCATGATATATCAGATTCAATTGGACTCAGCCTGTTTTCATTTATATATGTGATCGATGTTTTATGTCAAATACAAGTTTGACTTCACTAATGTCTGGAAATTATATATGGCTAAAGGATTATGTACAAGTGCCAAGTTGATAAGGGGTTGTTTTTGAGAGGTAAATTTATTGTGCCAACTTGGTCAATGAACACACATGGGATTAACTGAAGGGCAGAGAGATCAATGGTTCTGTGATACTCTCCTTTCTTGTCTCTTGATCTTTGATCATCAGACCAGTGTGTGGCTGCATTGCTTGTTCTCTGCCTCAATTTGGAAACTACACTATCTGTGGGACACCTAACCTATTAACTGCGTCACTATAATTTGAGGTTCCTTCAAGACCAACTTCACTACACTATCGAAGTGCACATCTCTTGAACTGGGAACTGTCAGACCCTGTCATCTGGCTGACACTTGCCCTCTCCCACCAGACTCCAAACAGCCCCATTGTGGACAAATGTTGGAGTTTTCTTAGGGCTGTTGCAAGTGCCAATCCTGGTGCACATAAAAGAGCTATTACAGACACATATGTGCATAAGCAAATGTGGTGAAGAAAGCTGATGGTGCACAGCTATCAAAAGATGTGACGTCTGGGGTCTTAAGGGCTTGAAAGTAAACAAGCTGCCTTCTAGCTCATAAGCAAGCCCACATGGACGAAGCACACCAGCCTGTGTGACTATGAGGTGTCAAAGGGATATGGTATAATGCATCAAAGAACGAAAAATTATATCATTATTAATGAGGGGGAGTGCAGACTGGGGACCCAAAGCTGAGCAATAAGTGAAGTGATATCCTCTTACAGAGGGGTTGCAGCAAGGAGATGAGCCAGTGTAGTAGTAATATTGAAATATGCAACTTTCCTCTGGTTCTCAAACGCTTCCTCCCACCCACTATCATGATCCCAATTCTACCAGACAGATTCAGCTAGACCAGGGGATGCACACGGGAGTCGGAAACATGGGGAATTTAAGATAGATCATCTCTTGGGACTAGTGGGGGGAGTGGTGATACTGGGAAGGTGGAGGAATGGTGAAGTAGAAGGGGGAGAACTAATTTCAGAGATCTACATATGACCTCTTCTCTGGGGTGCGGACAACAGGGAGGTGGGTGAAGTGACACATTGGACAGTGTACGATATGAAAAGATAATAACAATTTGGAAATTATTAGGGGTTCATGGGGGAGGTGGAAGGGGAGGGGAAATAAGGGGAGCTGGAAATTAAGAAAAGGACTAGAGGAAAGGGAGAAAGAGGAGCTAATACCAAGGGTTCAAGTAGAAAATATTTTGAAATGAATATAGCAACACGTGTACAAATATGCCCTCTACAAATGATGCACTGAATGTTATAAGACCTATAAGAACCCCCTACAAAATCTATATTAAAAAATAGCTATTACAGGAATTTTCAGCGAAAATGGGACCTACTTCACAAACTTGTTCCTTATAGTTGTGGTGAAGTGTATGTCCTCAGGCCACTCCCTTTTGGGTCGCTGGAATACCCTGCCTGATAGATCCATTCCAACATATCAATTTCTCCTTAGTAATCAGGATCAATCACACCACTCAGTACAGTGACACCCTTCTGCACTTGTTGATCCAAAGATATGAGAAGCCCAAAGTGGCCAGGGGACAGTCCCAGCTGCCAGTTCAGTTCAGTGTGTGCTGGGTTTCCAGGTGAGAAACCTCCTGCATTTGGGACCAGGACTTCCAAGACTGAGGCACATAGGGTTGTTGGGACAGGAAGCAAATATGCTGCAAGTGGATCATTAGGAGTAAGAGTGAGTGGTGCCAGCCCAGCTTGCATGCAAATCTCAGGAGCAATTATCCTAAGAAGGGTTCTGTAGAGAAACAAAACCAGAATGCTAATGGTTTTATATATAGATAGATAGGCAGAGAGATAGATTGATAGATAGATAGATTACAGACAGATAGCACAAGAAATAAACAGTCAATTAATCTTTAAAGCAGTACAAATGGCTCAGTGCAACTCCCTCCTGTGAAACAACTGTGAGGCACTGGCTGTCCTTCAAACCTTGAAGGCTTGTCCTCTATAAATCAGTTCAGGCTATCCCGCCATAGAAAGCAAATAGCAAGGCAGATAGTTCACCAATAGTTAGCCAGATGACAGAGTCTGGAAGTCCCCATATCAAGAAATGTATATTCCAATAATGTGGCAAAGCAGACTTTGAAGGAAACTCAAATTACAGTGACACAGTCTACTTGTTAGGCATCCCAAAGGTAGTGTAGCTTCCAAACTGAGGCAGAAAAGAAGCAATGCAGCCACACACTAGTCAGATGATCAAAGAGCAAAAGACAAGAAAGGAGAGGCTCACTGAGCCATTTATCTCTCCAACCTTCAATTAATCCCACATGTGTTCATTGGCCATGTTGGCACACTATACCTATCTATCACATAGAGAGACCCAAAGTCCGTCTGATTCCTAAAAATTATATATATTTATATATATGTAAACCTGTATATAATTTTTACTTTCTTCTTTCCTCTTTTTTTTTCTTTCCTCCTGTCTACTACCATGTTTAACCATGATTCACCTCTTAGTAATTCCTATCAGATATATTTGAATTGATCAAATCCAACCAGGAATACAGTACCCTTCTCACTGTTTGTTTTAGGTTCCTTGCTATCCTCCCCCATCCCTGTAATTATTGGTTTATCTCTCCCACCCTCTTGCCTGCTCTTCTCCCATGACCCAACCCCAAGCCCAGTCACATTGCTTTCTTCATGGGATTGCTTATACTGCCTATCTTATATAGATAGACACTAAGAGAGAAAGAGTGAGCTGCTGTTTTTAAATGGTGAACAGGCCTTGTTAATTCATCAGCCCAAACCTTTTCTTTCACTGGTTCATATCCCAGGGCCAATTACTTAACAGCACTTACACCCTTTTAGTCCTCAGCATGCATGACTGAGGGGTGCATCCTCTACAAGACCCCATTGCCTTTCCTGCCCTCAATGATGAAATGGTCTATTCCCCACTCCCTACTCTGTCACACCTTTAGACTTGCAGGGTGGCCCCCTTGTCAATAGCCATCAAGCAGTTTAGATGAGATGCCAAGCTGTGCGCAGAGTGAGAAGTCTACAATCAGGATTCCTCAGGGACGTCATGCCTTTGCTCCCTTGGCTGGTCTGTTGTACTCCCCTCCTGGTTGGTCCTCATGTGGGTGGGTCATGCCAGCCACCTCCCTGAGCGGTGACTTCAATGCTGCCCCCTGTAGATCTGTCATCTAGGGAGGGGACATCACGTCTTGGGCTGAGACCAGCCCTGTAGTTCTCTCTATGAGCAAGCTGCTCCTCTATACATGAAGATCAATCCTATATTTGGAACAATGTAGGCCTCAGGAAAATCTTTGATTTTTAATTCAGAAAATCAAAGTGAGCAATCTGAGGATCTTTAGAAGCCATTTTTTCACTCCCTTTCCCCTATTAGAGGTTTTGGTGTCAGGTAGTAGATAAACAGTATAATACATTTCTCCATTATTTTCTTTAAATGGTAATAAATTGTTTAACAGCCTAGCTAATTCTGTTACAAAACACATGTAGCTCAGAGTCTCTTGAAACTCCCATTGAAAAGAAGCCTAATTTTCAACTATTTGCTGTTACCTCTAAGTGCCCAGAGTACACACCCTTGTACAAGCAAGAGCACTACTGTGTCTATTCATTTTCCCCAGGGGAGAAGCTTGATAATAAGAACACATATCTCCATCAGTTTTCATATAGTTCAATTCTTTTGCAATGGATGGAGTGAGAGTGTAAGTGCCATCTCATGTCTACCTCTTCACACTGTAGCCCTACTATTAGTGCCAGATGCGTTTTAAGAAAATGATTGTAGTAGCTAAATGGTGCACCTGGAATCTTCTTTTATGTAGAACTGGAGTTAATTGGGTCACATATTACCCAGTGAAAGCAAGAAAGAGATCCAGTGCCTGTTCCACTACATTTCACCATTTCAAAACTCTTTCAAGTGCCTTTTGACATTAAAAACAAAAAGCAAAGAAACCACTTTTCAGTTTAAATATAAGATGTTTGAATGCTTACAGTTTAACGTAGTGTATAAAATATCCTACTTACAGCCACTCAGACATGTGGAAATTACTGGAATGTAGAATACAGATACCTTCTCAAAAGTTCTTTGAAAATCTTGGAAATATAAGCAGAAGCTTAAAGATGTGTCTTACAGGGTTACTATTATTTTCTAGACTTAGTTTCTTTCAGGGTACAATTTTGTCTTCCCAAGCAACTTTTGCTTCTTAGAATAAATGCATTATTGTTGTATATATCTATATTAATGTGAAAATTTCATCATATTTGGTTCTGATATGTCTCATTAATTCTCCAGGAACATTACAGAACTTTTATGTAAAACTATTTCCAACCATATTACATTTTCACATTTAGAATCATGCAATATTGCATTTCTAGCACTTATCTTCATATGCTTTCTTTGTCTAAAAAAAGTTAAGAAGAAATGAAGGCAGAACCAATACAGATATCTGTCTAGGTAGTAGTAGAGTGCTATGCAAACTGATAATATGCAAATATAATCTTGGGGCAGTGATACATCCCTATAGGTCCCCAAAATAATTGATGCATTTGAATGATGATACTGATGAAGAATACTAAAAGTGCCATGGACTGCCAGAGCCAGAACGCTCCTTAGAAGCAAGAATGGTAAGAGTGTTGTCTCGCACGGTTTGCACATGTTATCAGGAGAAACACTAATTGCCATTGAGTCCATGCAGGCTCAGAGAAATCCCCTGTGTATTTCAAACCTGTAACTGCCAGCGTTTCTCCAGCGGAGATGCCGGTAATTTCAAACTGCCAACCATGCAGATTGCAGTCAAACACTACTAAAGGCTCATCTGGAGAGACAAGTCCCTGGTGAAAACAAAACAAGACATCGCATTCTTCTTCATAAAATATGCGGTGAATGGAAACCCTCAAAGCGATAGATTGACCCAGTGGCTGTAACGTGGGCTCAAACATAATAACCCGAATGGTGGGGATAGGGCATAATCAGACACTTTTTCGTTCTGTTGTACATAGGTTTGCAATGTGACAGCACTTGTCAACAGCGTGACGTTCCATTGATTGGATGGGAGTGGGAGGAGGCCTTCATACTCAGATACACATCCAATAAATGCTTGAGGTCCACGTGTCTTTACTATTTATCAACATCCTTTTCATACTGCCCTTGTCCTATGTTTTGTAAAGGTGGATAATTATTTTTATATTTTATTTATACATTACTATATTTTTTGCCTGATTATTTATTTAACAGTTTATTAGGAGTGTTAGGTTTGAGATGTGAGAAATACCTCAGTTCTTGGCTTTGCACAGGAAAGGATTCATGGCCAAGCTTGGTCTGTGATCCCAGTGGGTTTTTATAAAGAACCGAAGCTTCGGGTTTTACAGTCATTGCACATGGGCAACTCATGACTGCAAACCCACATGTGGCAGCCGGAGTCCAGAGAGTGAGACCGCAGCATGGTTGAGGGGCAGGCACAGAAACTGCTGAGGAAGGGAGACGGTGGTGTATGGGGACATCTCACGTGGCCTCCTACTGGCAAAGAGTCACAAACAGGCTTTGGCCCATACCCTTTGCAAGGGATTGTCCACTCCGGGCCTGCAATGGATGAGGTTGTGGTGATCCAGGAGCTGGTGATCCTTGGGTTCAAACACTTACCTCAGAGACATCGGCAACCTGAGGACTTCTGGCAGAAACAAAACAGTTGGACAGTTTCAGTATGGCAGGGGTGAGGCTGAGCTAGCCTTTCCTTGGAGGTGGGAGTTAATGTCATGGGAAGTTTAGAAAAGAAATCTTAAGACTGGCAGGCAGGGTGTCAGTTGACTTTAAACACAGGAATTGTGTGCAAGCATTAAACCCGCGGGAGGGTTTTCTGTGGAGCACTTATTTGTCCTGGTGTGGCGGTGAAACACACACCAACAGCTCTCAGGGGTACTGGTTTGTATGCTGCTTCTGACCTGTCTGGGTGCAAAGGTTTCCATGGTTCCACCTATGAATGAAACCTAGGGTCTGGAGAAGAAGGCCAGGATAGGATACCATGGAGGACAGATCCTTCAGCAGTGAAGTCAAGAGGGCTCCATGTCACGAGAACATAACTGCATTTCCAGCATGTGCCCAAAGGGTGCCGGGATCTTGGGTCTGGAGCAGGTAGGTCCCCCTGCCCCAGGGAGGAGTCTGAGAACCTGATCTTTGCCAGCAAACTGGGCCCAGACTGTTTTGAAGCAATGGCCACCGGCGTGGATGACCGTACAGGGTCTGTGGAGGGAACTACTGACACAATTCACTGGACCTCTGAAGGTGAGACCACTGCTTGGAGCGGCCTTCCAGTAGCCTTCAAAGATAACCACTGGCATGAGCAACCTTTCACAACCTGTGAAGGGCCTGGGAAGCCATCAATTGGCATAAGGAGCATTCTCAGAAAATTGAGAATTTTGGCTGGACATACACTGTCACAGTGGAGCTGTGCCAGGATCGTGCTGAAGGCGGCATTGTTGAAAAGCTTTTGGAGACAAAAGTTAGCAGTTACTCGGGGACCTGGATTTTGAATGCCTTTGGCCAAGGCTTTGGGAACAGAAAAACAGCTGGTAGAAAAAAAAATTGAAATTATCACACTGGCAGGACACTAAAGCATTCATCCAACAGGACCAAGCAGTTTCTTAGTAAAACTAGGAGAAAACAAAGGGAAGGGATTGGGGAATGGAGAGTCTGACCGCCTGTAGAACCCCTTTTCACCCTCCCAACACACACACACACACACACACACACTCACAGAGACACACACACACATCATTGGAGCATTGAGTGCTATCTTGGACAGGGTCACGTGTTCAGTTGTCCCACAACCAATATCTGGCGGATAAAGGGTGGCAATATCTTGTTGGGGAGCATAGAATCACGTGGTTGGGAAAATGGTGCCCATCACATGTGGACTAGTGGAGAGATGGCAGGGGTCAAGTACTGGGCACCAGTGTCTTATAGAGTTCTACAGGGTTTCTGTGTGTGCAGTGCCATCTGGCTGGCTGGCTAGCACGTAAAGGGGGGTTACTGAACATTAACAGTGCTTTGGAGAATGAAATGCCCCAACACTACAGGCTACAGTGCTCCAATCCCCTCGCAGGACTTGAGACTGGGAAGACCAGGCAAGCCGCCAGAAGCACAGAAAGGCAGGCCTACACACCCAGCAAGCAAACAGGAAGCACAGTCAGAAAAACAGGAGGGTTTGAGACAGGTGCCTCCTGCAGTAAGTCACTTGTGACCCCAAAGGGCAGATCCCAGAGTTATCTGCAGCCATGTTTTAACAGGAAAGGTCTAGGCCAGTGTCCTTTCTAACCAGGTGTCATCTCCCACCATGGTGAGGTGAAAGTCCGGAAAGTGCCTGAAAAGTCGGTTTGGAATAGAGACCGCTCCAGAAAAATTTCCCCAGCCAGTTACCTTGAGACGTAGTACCAAAGCTATCTCTGAGACACAAGGAAACTCCTGTCTTTTAGCTTTATTCGGTGGGAAATCCCTTGGTTTTTGGCTTCTCATGACAAAGAAGTCATGCAGAAGTCTCTTTTGTGGTCCAAGTGGATTTTCATAGAGGACAGAAGTTGTTTCAGGTCTGTCACTTACAATGGGCTACACACACACACACACACACACACACACACACACGATGGCCTAAGGTCAGAGAGAGGGACCTAGTCACAGATGAAGAGAAGTGGCCGAAAAATGGGCTGGTAGTCTTGAGGTCCTGGTAAACAGGGCCTTCAGCTGGGAGGCATGATTAACAGTACTGGTTGATCCCATTGGCTGAATAAATGTACCTGGCCTCATTTGGGTCCACCCAGGTGTTCTGCCTACCTGATTGAGGCTTGAATTTGGAGTTTACCCAGTAGAATTTGTGGCTGGTTAAGGGGACAAGAGATTGATTAGGGGTGCTGATTTTCTGCAGCAACCTCCTGTAGGGGACTTTTAGATGTTTAGAGGAATAAACCCACTATCCTGATACCTAAAGGGAGCTCTCTTGTTTTTTAAATCATTTTATTTGTGGGGGGGAGCTCTTGCAGCTCATTACAATACAGCCATCTATCCATGTGTAAAGCACACTTGTACATATGGTGCCATCATCATTTTCAAAACATTTTCTTTCTACTTGAGCCCTTGAGCTCATAGTTCCCCCATCCTTGAACCCACTTTCCTCATGAAACCTTGCTAATTTATAAATTATTTTTCATGGCTTTTAATGATCAATATCTCCCTTCACCCACTTTTGTTGTGAGTCCTGAGAGAGGGTTATATTGAGATGATTGTGATCAGTATCTACTTCCTCCCCCCCACATTTCCCATGCCCTCTTGGTATCACTACTCTTATCATTGGTCCTGAGGGTTATCTCTCTTAGATTCTCTGTGTTAAGAGCTCTTATTTGTGCCTGTGAATGTGATCTGGCCTAGCTGGATTTGTAAGGTAGAATCGGGGTCATAATAGTGTACTGTGTGTTAGCATTAAAAAACTAGCGGAACGTTTTATGTTTTTTTAGTGCTATACTGCATCCTGACTGACTCATCTCTTCCTTGTGACTCCTCATAAGGTGATTTCCAATTGCCTAAAGATGGACTTTGAATTTCTGGTCCATACTCCTTGTCATTCATAAAGACATGATTTTTTGTTTTGGGTCTTTAATGCCTGATATCTAATTCCATTGACTTCTTGAGCTGGTATGTTCCTTCTCTGTGCTTTGTTGCTTCTCAGCTAAATGGCTACTTGTTTATCTTCAAGTCTTAAAGACTCAAAATGCTATATCTTTAATAGCCGGACACCATCAGTTTTCTTCACCACATTTGTTTATGCACGCATTTTGTCTTAAGTGATTGTGTCACCGCATATGAACATTACAGAATGTCGGATTATTAGAACAAAGAGTTCTTTTGCTGATGGAATACATGTGTAGAGATCCAATGGCCATCTGGTAACCTTAATGCTTAACATAAAAAAATATGCATAGATCTATTTTTCTACTGTCATATATACATATGTTTATATATGTACAAGACTGTTTTGAACCTCTATAATTGCCCTTAGCCTCCTAATTCTTTCCTCTATTTTCTATACTTTCCTGTTGTCCAAATATCATGTTTGGCCTTCATTCAGGTTTTGGTAATTTGTCTCAGCTACATTGCCCTTGACCAAGGCCCACCAGGCAAGCTATACCCTTCTCACCATCGATTTTAGATCATTTGTTGTTTCCTTGTCCCTGGGTTTGTTGGCACCCCCCACTCCCTTTCCCTTGCCTCCCCCTCTCCCATGGCCCCAGAATTATCAGTCCTGTTCTTTTCTCCTCCATATTATTTATCCAATTATCTTGCCTTATCTATATGCACAGACAATAACAAGCACAAAAACAAGATAAAACAGAACAAAACAGCAGAAGAAAGCAGAGGATAAGACAACAGAAACAGAAAGTCCACAACAAAAAAGGAAAGGCTATAAATAGTTCCAGGTCTGTTTTTTGATCTTTATGAGTGCTTTTCTTTTGAGTTTGATGGAGTGTCAAGCCCTGGTTCCAAATTCTATTTTTGGTGTACCTCAGGAACTTCATAGCTTTGTTCCCCTTGATGTCCTCAGTGTTTCTCCTAGATGTGTTGGAGTCAGATCGAGCAAATTCCTGCACTTTGTTTCCAGATATTGGAAGTGCTTACAGATGTTATTAGAATCCATATTCCCATTAGCTGGGTATAGTTGTATACTTGTTGACATCATCATTTATACTCCATTTTCTTTTTCTTAAGCTTCTTGATTAATATCAGCTCCTCTTTATTCCCTCCCTCCCTCACCTCCCCTACCTCTCCCCTGAACCCTTAAAAAATTATGTTATTATTATTTTTGCCATAACTACATCATCTCATGAATTAATTCACCTACAATTCTGATGTCCATTCCCCTTGAATGGGATTATACAGTCATTGTTGTTATCAGTGCTCCCCCCCCCTTTTCCCTCCTATCTTTCTGTACCCTCAGGGAATCATTACTCCCATTACTGCATCTGATGAATTTATCTATCTTGGATTCTGTGCATTGAAAAAGCTTACTAGAACCAATGTTCATACATAGGTCTAGCAAGATCAGTGATGTAAATCTATGATCATAATAGTGGGAAGAAGAAATTTTAAAGAACTACATAATAGGTATGTGTTTTCTCCCCACGCTACTTCACTCTGGATGTGTCGTGTCTACCATAGGACTCTTCTGTGAGAGACTGCCCAATATAGGTTGCCTAGGAAAGTGTGATTGGTTTGCTTCCTCTTTGTGGGCTTTTTGGTTCCCGGCTGGCAAGGCTGAATGTTTAACTTCAAACTTTTAAGAAGCTACATTCTTTAATAATCAGGCACCATCAGCTTTATTCACCACATTGACTTATGCATGCTTCAATTTTGTCTTCAATAATCTTTTCAGGATTGAGTATCATATTTTGTCACATTATTTGAACAAGCAGTTCATGTACTAAGATAGAATTTAAAGAGATCCAAAGACCATCTGCTTCCTAGTTTTATGAACATATATATTCATACATAGATACAAAAACCTATCAATACATTTTCATACATCCATATCTCATATTTATCATCTATCTATAGTTTTCCTTCCTTGATGCTTCCTCTTTTTTTTCTTTCTTCCAAGAATAACTAAAGAAATATTATAAGAATGAAACACTTCTCATTTTCTTGGGATATTGTCCCCTGCATAAATTAGTGTTTTCCCTAGGGAACAATCTATTTCAATATTAACAAAATATATCTTGGAAGAGATATACCAGAATGCTCCTTAGAAGTAAGGATGGTAACATTGTTCTCATGTACTTTGTGCAGTTATCAGGAGAGACATCACTGCCAATAAGAAAACCTGCTGTCATTTTCAATTCTATTCAGAGTTACTTTGGGGCTAGTCAGGTTTTATCATAGTCTTGAGTTGGTTGAATTTTTATCTAATCATCTGGAAAACAAGCAACTAAGTCAATTGGATCAGGATTGTTTCTTAAAAAATATAAAAATAAAAAAGCTTAAGACCATTTGTATCCTAATCTCTGATTTTATTCCACTATTGGAGCTTTTAGTTTGAAAATGTTTCTTCAAAAAATAGGGGTTTCGTGTAAATAAAAAGGCTGTAAATCTTGAAAACCTGGTGGTTTTATTTTTTTTTCTTGTGGTTTTATTTCCTCTTTGAATCACTAAATGCTAATTTTGAGTATTAAGGGGGATGAGACACTCCAAATCCATTTAAAGTCTTTATTTTAACCACTTAATACTTGTAAGACTTAAGCTCAGTGTCCATTGCTCTGAAACTTTATATCAGGCAGGAACAAAAATCCTTCACATACAGAGCTCTCAGGCTTTTGTTGTTGTTGTCATTTCATTTATTTGATTTTGATTTCAGTTGAATTTCCCATGGTAAATAGTTCAAAACTTCATCATAGTTAATGATTCCAGACTTTAAGTAGGCATAGTTGAGAAATCAGGAAGGCAGAGGGGGGAGACATGTGTGTTTTAACTGCCTTTATGAACATTTATCTGAAAATGAATTACTGCATTTAAATGACCTGCTCTGCTGTCTGCTAGTGTATGTTATTGTTAGTTTCCTTTGAGTCACTTCCAACTCATGGCAATCACATGCGTGTCTAGTGGAACAGAGATTTTCTACGAGTGTCAACTTATAGACCACCAACACTATCTTCCATTAAATACCTGGATGGCTCAAAACTACAAGCATTTTTTACTCACAATGAAATTCTTAACTAACTCTAGCCAGAGGCTCCTTTATGTTAAATGGAGAGTCCACAGTGTGAAAAGAAATCTAGCAAGAAGACTTCTGGAGAAGTAGAGTGAGTGCTCACCTCCAAGATCTTTAAGATGTTTGCTTACAATCCAAATCCTTGTTCTTTAGAAAGTGAGAAAATTAGTTTCTCTCGTAAGAGGAACATGAACTGTTAACACAGACAAAGAAGGGTATATACTTTTTTTTACTGATTCTTAATATTTTCTCAATAAGTAAATGAAAATTTTAAACATTCCTCTCAGGATTTCAATTATAGGCAATTGCTTAATGTTAATGAATACTCTGACCCATATTATCACACTTTTATCTCTTAAATTTATAAATTAATAAAATAATATATAAGCCTGTATATTATTTTCCTTTCTAAATAATGTTCACAATAATTTATTTTGACATCAAAGGTTGACCTTTCCAAAACACTTCCTTCATGAATTCTTCAGAGATCAGACAATTTAAGACTGAGTCATACAAATCACTACTATTTATTAGCTATTCTAATCACTTTCTTTATCAACTGTAGCTGAAAATTTTGTTACAACTAGACATAATTTTCTAACCATATTGCAGACTGCGATAGACTTTGGGCTCCAATGTACCAGACCCTGTATTTATTTTTCCACATCAAATTTGAGCTCCATGTGTGATAAATTTCGACAATAGGACATTAACAAGTATGATGTAGGCGAAGTCTGATAAACACATGCACAATGGGGATTGATATATTGGAACCGCCTGTTTACAATCTGTGGAAGCCAACGCAGCCATTTGGAGAGAGTCGTATGGAGTTGACATGGCCAATAGCTATCTGCAAGCTGTTGGCGATCGTCAGTTGTGAGCCACTTAAATGAAGCGTCTGGCATTTTTAGTTGCCTTAGCTTCTCAACCAATCTTACTTGAGGCAGAAAATTCACCTCATTAACACACACAATCATAAGAGATAATGCATTGTCTGTTGAGTGCGTCTGTTTAATGATGTACTCTGTAACAAGTGTCATATGGATCCTGACACAGGGTGTTTGAAAGGATGGTCATCAAAACAAAAGGCAAAGAAATGATAGTTATGGACAAGGAGGAGGAAAGTATAACAGCGAAAGTCAACGTTGACATGGTTAATATGTGTACAAGAGGAAGGGTTTTTATTTAGGGGACATTGGTTTAACTTTAATGTTGGTGAAAATTTTAAAGAGTATAATAATAGTGGTTATACAACATGAAGAGTACAATCAATGGTACTGAGTTATACATGGAGTAGTTTTAAAATGGTGGATGTTTTGCTATATAAATTTTTGCTGTGAAACTATTATAAGAATTCTCCTCAACTGTCTCTTTCAAAGTTTTACCAAATACTAGAGACTGCTTACCAGCAGTTGGTGGGAGATCAGATCCTTAGAGATTTTCTCCCAGAAGATTCCGGTGATCCAGACACCATTGTTTGCCACAAAAGATAGGGATAGGACTACTGCTGCTAGACCAATGGTCATTTCCCCTGAAAACTTTGGCTAAATTAAGCCTCCATCCCAAGGGCAATCAAGGTCAGATCACCATCATGAATATGAGGTCCACCCATCTTGTCACATACATGTGTGACCCCGAACCTCCCCTTCCTATTGCATATATGTCCCCTTTTTTGCCCCTCCACCCTCATTGCTTTATAATTTACAGAATAGCCCCTTCCTGTGATGCATATCCTTACTTGTAATTAGGGGGCTTGGATATCCGCAAATGATTTAAAAGGGCTTGGTTATCAATAAACCTGGCTCTCTCTCTATACGGACCCCCAAGTGGGACTGAGCTGAGCACTCTACCATGAAATGTGTCTGACTCCGCTATTTCTATGTCTCATATTTTGACTGTACTACATAGTCTTTGCTTATTATGATTGTATAATTGCACTTACCAGACCGGTGATGATGTTAGGGACCGGCTCTCCTGACATTTTGTTAAAAACACAAAAAAAGAAAAGAAAAGATTACATGATAACAATGAGTATGGGGGAAAAGGAAATGTTCTATTAAAGTTGATTGTGACAATGATGATTGAACTATTGAATTGCATGACATATGGATAGAGTGCCAATTAAACTGCTTCTAAAGAGGAAATGATTAGTTTAGTAATAATACAAAAGAGGAAAGGCTGGAATAGAGAGTGCCTGGCCGCAGAGAGGCAGGAACTGGTGGGGGGCGGGGGGCAGGGGGTTGCTCAGAAGCGCTGGAATAAATAGTAATAATACAAAAGAAAGAAATGGGGCTAAGTCATGATGGCGTAAATTGTTGAGTGCGGGACTGCGGCCCCTGGGCTTGGCGGTTCAAATTCAGCGGCTGCTCTCAGGAGCAGCACTGGGTAGCTCCCACGACCACCAAAGGCAATGATGCCCCCCCACAAAAAAACAAAGAAATGTATTTCATTATAAATCTACTTTCCTCAGAGTGAGGAAATACAATACAATACAATAAAATACAATAAAATAAAATACAATAGATGTGAAAGTATCTTTAAAAATATAAAACACGATGCCTTTATTTATTTAGCTACACCAATTATTTTTTATACAGGAAGTCCTCAGGTTATGACTTATACATGTTCATCATGAACTTGTAGAGAGGAGAGCAGTGGGCCTAGAAGGAGGGGGTCACAGGAGGTAAATAAGGAAGAGTCAGAGGGAGAAAGGGGTCAGCAAGTAGAAGGGGGCCAAAGGGAGGAGGGGGGAAGCGGGATGGGGGGGGGAGATTGAGGAGTAAAAAAAGGAGTGAGCCAGAGGCAGGAGTGGGGAGGAGGCAGGAGGAGTCAGTGGGAGGGAGGAGTTGATCCAGAGGGGAGGAGGGTGGAGGAGGGTGAAAGAGGTGTCAGAGGAGAGGGAAGGATGAAGTCAGAGGGAGGAGGGGGTCAGAGAGTAGAATGGGTCAGAGGGAAGAATAGGGTCAGTGCAAGAAGGCAGCCAGAGCGAGAAGGGGGTTGAAAAAATCCATGTCAGATGGAACAGAGATGGCTGCCAAAAAAAAAAAAAAAGAATCTGTAGATAACATAGGACAAATGAATATCGTTCTTGTTTAGCCTTATTTTAAAGCAAGAATATGACCCAAGAACTTTCAAAGATTTCAAAGTTATACTTGCAATAAGTAAAGGTGATTGATATAAAGATTATGTAGTAAAAAAGAGATGAGTTTGGTTCAGTTTTTAAAAGTGAGAGCCAATTTATACAATGTTGAAGAGCAAGTAGGTGTTGTCTATAAACCCTTATACTGACTGATAGAACTAGAGTAAAAGTTCAAATCTTGAATGGAACTCTTGAAAGAGTCCATGGACAAGATATTGAATGATGCATGAAGCGTTAAAATAAGATGGGAATAATATATAAAGTCAATGAACCAAAAATAATTGGCTAATATTCATTTATTCTAAAATGTAGCATATGAGCAAGAAACAATGGAGCTGAAGTAAAACGTTCAAGTCACACTGAAATTATTAGCCAAAAACAAGAATCCAGGAATTAATGGAATTCCATATAAAATGTTGCAGGATGCTGACAAGGCATTGGAAGCACACACTCACCTATGGCAGGAAATTTGGAAGACAGCTACTTGGCCAACTGACTGCAAGAGATCCGGATTTATGAACATTCCAAAGAATGGTGACTTAACAGAATGCTCCAGTTATAGTATGTAATCATTAATATCACAGGCAAGAGAAATTTCACTGAGGATAGCCCATACAGTTGCAGCACTACATTGACAGGGAGATTTTAGAGGACCAGATTGGATAAAGAGCAGGGATGAGGTATCATTGTTGATGTCAGATAATCCTTGGTTAACAGAAGATAAATGATGCTTGCCTGTGTTTATTGACTATTCTAAGACCTCTGATGCCTAGACCCTAACAAACAAATGATAGTCTTATGAAGAATGGAAATCTAGAACACTACATTTTGCTCATCCAGAATATGTGCATGCATCAAGAAGGAGCGGTGTGAGCAACAACAATGAAAATGAATGCTCCATGGTGTAAAACCAGGAAAGTTGTGAGTCAGGATTACATTCTTCCAATAAACTTATTCAATTATGGATAGGGCGAATAATCAGAGGCGCTCAGTACAATGGAGAAGAATTGAAGGAAGGTATATTAACAATCAGTTATATGCTAATGAGAAAATCTCGTTTACTGAAAGTGAGGGCTTAAAACACTTACTGGTGAAGATTGATGATTGCAGTCTTTATTACGGATTGCAATTTAATGTAAAGAAGACCAAAATCCTCACAATTGGATCAGTAGGTACCATCATGAAACATGGAGCAAAGATTTAGACTAACAAGTGGTTTGTCTTGTTTAGATAAACAGTAAATGCTCATGGAAAGAGCAGTCAAGAGAAAAAAACAACACATTGCTTTGGGTAAATCTGCGGCACAGCACCTCTGTAAAGTCTTGAAAAGCATGGATATCACAATGTGGACTGAAGAAGCCTGACACAAGTCATGGTATTTTCCATAGCCCCCCATGCATGTGAAAGGAGGACATTGCACAAGGAAGACTGAAGAAGAGTCACTACATTTGAATGTGGTTCTGGAGAAATATATTGAGTATACCATGGACAGCAAAAACAAGAAGCACATCCTTCTTGAATACATAAAGAAATTTTCCTTAGAGGCACGTCTGCTTGCACAGGTTTTCAGGAGCAACTAGTCCCTGTATAAGGATATCATGCTTGGTAGAATATAAAGGGGTCTGCAGCACAAGGCAGAACTTTTTCAAAGTAATTTGTTTTTTTAACACAACCACCTTATCATCTTCAAAATGCTCTCCATTATCCTTTCTATATTATTAAACCTGTGATTCCATTGTTGGAAATACTTTTCAAACTCAACTGTTTGGATGGCTGATAGCATCTCCTTTTTTAAAAAATTCACCTCTTCTGCATCATCTAATCACTGTCCTTTCCTGTACCTCTTCATTTATGGAAACAAATAGAAGTCTCACAGAGTGAGGCCAGGTAAGGACCCTGCATGGGACAAGAGAGGCATGCTGTGTTTTGCCAAAAGCTGGAACACTGAGATGGCTGCATGAGCAGGTGCATTATCATGGTGGCAAAACCAGTCCCCTTTCTGCCACAAGTCACGTCTTTTTTGTTGAACATTGTTATGCAATATTTTTAGAACCATTAAATAGAAAGCTTGATTAAAATCATATTGTGACCTAGTGTGACAAACTCCAAAGGCACTATGATTCAAGATTTTCCTCCACTGAGGAAGTGGATGTACATCCAGAATGAGGTTTGTCATCAATCAATGTTTCACCTCTTTTGAAATGAGAAAACTACCGTACACTTTCTCTCATAACTGTGTTCTTATAAGCTGTGTCCAACATCACAACAGTTGCTGCGGCATTTTCCGAAGCAGGAAACAAACTCTCACAGCTGCACACTGTTCTCCTAAATCACAAAAGAACATGTTCAAGCAAGACTGCTTTAAAAAAATCATTGTGACCAGAGAGAACCTTCTGGGGTGATGCCACTGATTGCATAAACACACAGCAAGTTGCTGGATACTCACCTAGTAAGAAGGATGCATACTGCAAAAGCTTTGCTCCACCCAGTGCAATTCCCCTTGTGGTGGGTAAATGAAATAGAAGACCTTTAACAGGATGGATTCACATGATGGCTGCATGAATGGGATCAAACATAAGCACAATTTTGAGGATGGCAAAGGGATGAGCAGTGTTTAATTTATTGTGCATTGGGTCATTATGGGTTTGAACTTACTTGACTGAAACTACAATAACAGCCCTAATAGTGCTTGCATTGTATCTTTGGAAAATGGAGGTAAAGAGAACAATTCCCTAGTCATCAAAAGAGTCATAGAATTGGAACTATCCAGGATTTAAATACTATATATGATCTCACTTACTGCTATGAAATCAACTCTGAGTCATAAAGACTCTGTGGACAGAGTTGAACTTCCTTGAGGGTTTCTGAGATGCTAATCTTTAATTGCTGTTAGGTGTCATCAGGTGTGTTCTGACCCACATCTATCCCATACACATCAGAACTAAACACTGCATGGTCCTGCACTTGCCTTAAAATTGTTCCTATATCTAAGCCCTCTGAGGCATTTAAATCTTGTGGCTTTACATAGCCATTACTCAACCCAGGATAACATGAGTGGAGATTCTTGTAGTTTCCTATTTTTTTATAAGTATAAAATAAATAAAATTTTATTCAGATATATTTTATAAGCTCTTTTGTGCTTTCTCCAGCCAATATACACTCTATAAAAAGTTTATCATTTAAATTAAAAGAAATAAAAAAATCTAAATATTTTGGTATTGCATTTAAATAGGTGTTTCTAAATTTTTTAAGTGATGTGTATATATATTTCCAAATTATACATATATACATATATCTCCAAAGCATATACACATATTATATGATATCATATATAGGACACATGATATGATATATATAAAATGTGTGCATATACATATATCAGGTTTAAAATGATAATAATTGACTCGATGTAAAATTAATTTAGAATTTGAGCCTTATGGAAAACAAGAAAATATATTTCCATTAACCAACTGTCAATACATTTGAGAGGAAAAGAAAAAATTTTAAAAAAGGAAAATTTGAAACACAAACACTGACATACACATATACTTGATCATTTTTCCATATCCTTGTCATGAAGATCTATATCTGTGAATTTGTGACAATGTATGTGTTCCTTTCAAACAACTAATTATAAAAGCTGTCCAACCTACATCAATTGATGTTTCATTTATCTCCATTTTCTTTTTTAAACTGAATGATATCATTGACAGGAATTCAAAAATACAGATTCATATCAAAGTATTAAACTTCAAAAGATCAAAGAAATTAAAATCTGATAATACATTGCATTGTATTTTCTGCTGAATTACTTACAATTAAAGGTACTGTATATTAAAGTACCCTTAAATTTAAGAATTTAAAAGTGTATTCCTAATTTGTATAAACTAGGGGTATCAAAAAGTTAATGAAAAATTGCATTGAAAGATAATGGAATTTACCACAGATAATTTGAAGGCCCCTCATTGATAGATTAAAAATGATAGCTCTGAATGGTCAAAATTCTATTTTGGAGCAATACTCATGAGTGAGCTTAGAAATGTTATCCATTCAGGCCGAGGCCCGGTGGTGTAGTTTTTGAGTGTGGGACCGCAGCTCACTGGCTTGGAGGTTCAAATCCAGCAGCAGCTCTCCAGTAGCAAAGCTGGGTCTCCCACTCCCACCAGAGGTCAGTGATACACCCCCCCCCTCAAAAGAAAGAAATGTTATCCATTATTTATCTTTCTTCTATCTGCGTAAAAATATAGATCTATTTTGGCCTTGTATTGATATTTCTGAAAGAATTAAATGAGTCATATTTTTTCTTTATGTGTAAATTAAACTTCCAAACCTTGCTTTGCAATTAGGTTTCCTCTCCACCTGCCAAAAAAATCAAGCTTTCCAAAGAAATTGGTCTGCTTTAAATCTAATAAAAACAAAGCAAAACAAAAAAAGACCCATATTTAAATCTACAGTCAATCATCTCATGCATGCAAATGCAAATATAAAACAGTTGATAAGGAAAAATAAGGGACAATTTATACTTTTGAATTAAGATGATGTCGAAGAATATTGGAAGTTCTATTGACTTACAGAAAAAATATAATAAATCTATCTGGGACAAAGTATAGCCAGAAGGCCCTTTAGAAGCAAGACTATGCTGACATTTATCTTGCCTCATATTCTTCAGAGAAGTTATCAGAAAAAAACAGTCTCTGGAGAAGGACAGCATGCTTGATCAAGTGGAGTTGTAGTGAAAAAGAGGAAGACTCTGAACAAGATGGACTGACAAGGTGGCAGCAATGATGAGTTTGAACATAGCAGTTGCTAGGGTGTTGTAGAACTGGACCTTGCTTTGTTCTGTTGTATGTGAGGGGGACTGTGAGTCAGAACTACCTAGACAGCACCTAACAATACCAACAATACCCACGACATGTTGCCGAAGTTAAAACAATACCACAAGAATCGAAATGTACTTCTGAGTAGACCCTACCTTCATGTTGAGAAGATACTTGACACTTTGGCCACTAATGGCAGAAGAATTGGTGAGTTGTGGGACCTCAAGAGCATGTGAAGAAAATATAGACTCATTAAAAAGACAAAAAAGAAAAGGAGAACAGCGAATGGAAGCAGCAATTCTGCAACTTGATTCAATTGCAGAGTGGTTAAGGCAAATGGAAACAATGATGAAGCAAAATTGCTGAGCAGGACACTTCAAAAAGTAGCTTAAGAATGCAAAACAGAATATTACTACAAAGTGTACTTGGACCTGGAGTTTAAAAAAAATGGATAAACATTCTTAGCATATCTCATGCTAGAACTAAAGGGGAAAAAATCAAGACTTCAGTTGTAAGATTGAAAAATGTAAAGACAAAGTATTCAAAAAAACTAGAAGCAACAAACAAAAATTGATCGAATACAAAGTCACTTTACCTAAAAGAAATAGTCCACATATGAGCATATCAAGAGGTAGTCTATGATAAAGAACTAATGCTACAGAATAAGATGTTCAGACTGCACCGAAGGCCATAGTCAGAAACAAGTTTCCGGAAATTGATGAAATGCCAATAAAAATGCTTCAATAAGTTGATGAAGCACAGAAAGAATTCATTCCTTCATGCTAAGAATGCTATCTGGCCAACTGACCAGGAGTTGATATTTCTTTCCATTCCAAAGAAGAGTCATTTAACAGAATGCAAAAACTATAGAACACTATCATCAATTTTGTTTGCAAGATGTTCTGAAGAGCATCTGATGATGGTTGCAGCAATAAATAGACAGGGACCCTCCAGAGATTGCAGCCAGATTCAATAGAGGCCCAGGAACGAGGCATATCATTGTTGATGTCAAATGTGTCTTGGCAGAGAATATCAGAAATATATGTTAGTCTGAGTAAGCTAGGGAAACAAATCCACAGAAACTCATATGTGTAAGACTGAGTTTTATATAAAGGGTAAGTGGACATTAACAAAGCAACCAACCCAGTCCAGTCCAAGCCTAAGTCCAGTATTAGTACATATGTTCAACATCTATCTACAAGGTCTTCCTTCATCTCACAAAACACATGCAATGGTGCCCACCACAGAAAGAAAACTGAAGCAGTGACAGTGTAAACATCTCAGTGCTGGCAGGGGTTTCCACAGAGCTGCTCCAGCACCCAGTGTTGCAGCAGGGGAGGTCCATGTGGCTTCTCCTCTGGGATGTCTCGCAGAAAGTGAACATTCCAGATGAAGCAGGGAACTGGCTAAGGCAGGTGCACCCTGATCTGGCCATCAGGAATCAAAAGACAAGAGCGCTAGAAAGGTGAGGCTCACTCAGCCATTTTTTCCCCCGCCATTCAATTACTCTCACGTCATTTCATTGGCCAGATTAGCACAATAAGCCTGAACTATCTCAATAGGTTTAGTTGTGTTTTATTGAGTATAAAAGGCATTCAACTTCGTGGATCATAAAAATACTATGGCTAGCCTTGAGAAGAATGGGGATCCCAGAATACATCACTGTGGTCATGCAGAACATGCATATGGGAGCAGTGGTGTGAACTGAACAAGGGAACACTTCTTGGTTTAAATTCAGGAAAGGTGTGCATCAGGTTTATCATCTTGCCAATGTCATTTGAGCAAATAATAAGAGAAATCGAATTATCTGAAGAAGTAAGTAGCATCAGGATAGGAGGAAGACTTATTGACATCCTGCAATATGCTGACGATACAACCTTTTTCCTGAAAACAGGGAGGTTTTGAAGCATGCACTTATAAAAGTAAAGGACTGCAACCTTTAGAATTTGAAAGATTGTAGCCCTAAGTAGATGAGAGAGTTCTTGGGAGGAAAGGCTAATTATATTTAATCTCACATATTTGGACATGTTGTAAGGAGAGACAAAACCTGGGAGGGGAAATAACAAACAAGAAAAACATCATTCTTGGTAAAGTAGAAGGGCAGCAAAAAGAGGAGCACTGTCCATGAGGCTGGTTGACACAGTGGCCACAGCATGGGCTCAAGCATAAGAATAATTTTGAAGGTAGAATGGATGCAAGCAAGGTTTCATTTTCTTGCACATAGGCTTGACATGAGCTGGTACTGACTAGTTGCTACCTAACAGCAATGAAACAATAATCTCATGTTACAGAGTTGTACTCTTTCATGGTTCCTAAGCTGTAATCATTAAAGAAACAGACTACCTTCCCTTTTCCTGCATAGCCATTGATTAGGTGCAACTACCCAGCATCAAAGAATTTGATTATTGTGTCAACTAAAACACACACACACGACAGAACTCACTGCCTTGGATCAATCTGAGCTGGCGGCAAACCTATAAGACAGGGTGAAACTGCCCCCTCTGGGTTTCTGAGACTTTACTGCTTGTAGGGAGTAGACAGCCTCAAGTTTCCCTCACGGAGTGCCTGGTGGTATTGAACTAGTCTTGTGTGGTTAGCAGGTCAATGTGTAAGCCACTATATCAGCACATCTCCTAATGTGCCACCAAGGATTCTTAAAAATGCTAGTAATTACTTTATTGGAATGGTACAATGTTACACTTTAACCCAAATGTATCAGACTGAACAAAAATTCTAAGCATATTCTTTATCAAGACACACAAATTATAAAACCAAATTTTATTTTTAT
Organism: Nesogale talazaci; assembly: GCA_004026705.1. Classification (NCBI taxonomy): domain Eukaryota; kingdom Metazoa; phylum Chordata; class Mammalia; order Afrosoricida; family Tenrecidae; genus Nesogale; species Nesogale talazaci. Next base: position 62,884 of record PVJH01006790.1, read on the forward strand.
GTTGGAAAACACTCAAAGACTACTCAAAATAATTTTAATAGCTATTGTCATATATAAGTGAAAAATAATCTTAGATATGTAAACTTCCATTTATGAAGATAAAATTTATAAATTTCTAGAATTCATAAAAATAGTTGAATATAAACCAAATAGTATAGCCTTAAACTAGATAAAACAAATATTAAGCAAACGAGACTATTGCAAATCTTTCAGTGCAAAAAGTAAGTGCTCAACTACTAACTGAAAGGTTGAATTCATCATGAGGAATGACTCGATGAATTCAATGTGCTCCTGCTGATTACAAAGTAATAATCTAGAAGGGCATTTTTATTCTATCATAGAAGTTTGCTAAGATCACATTCTGCCCAATGACACACACACCAACATAATAAAATTATAAGGTCTCATGAAACTATCAAGGATGATGAAAACATCACAGAACCTAGCAATATAAGCTTTCTGTCAATTGGAACATATGAGACAACTAGCAGTAACAATAAAACATTAAAAGATATTAAAGTACTTTGAAGCTGTCAGAAATTAGCAAACATTAATGATTATAACAAACAGATTAAAAACTTGGCTTAATTGGTAAGTAGAGCACCACGGTAAAAAGTTCTCTAAATATTTATAGTTTTCAAATAAAGCAAGTCTAAAACAATATTGCAAAAATTATACTGTCATGATGAAATTAAACTAGAAATCAATAGAAATGAAAAATAACTAGAATGCTATCATATATTTACAAATTTTAAATCACATATGATTGTGATAAAATTGTTAAAATAGTATTTGCTTTTACTGTTGGTAAACATTATAAAAGACTGTCATTACCACCCTAATAATAAGTAGAATGAAAATTCCTCAAAGTCAGTAGCCCATCAAAGAGCAAGCCAACAAACAGAAATGAATTCCAAAGATCACAAGCTTCTTCCAAAGAGCAATGGGACACACAACATGTTTAATCTTTGCCATAATATAAGTTAAAGGCAGGGGTGTCCTAAGTCAGGTAAACAACAAGGCTCAAAGTTTAAGGCTGAGCCTTCTGTAAAGACACCAAATCCCCTCCTCAACAGCTATATTCTTCTGTCTGGTGATGATGGCTTAGGAGTGAAAGAAAGGGACACAATTAATCATTCTGACTTTTGGGCAAAGGAAACTAATGTTGCCCACTTCATCGACCTTTCTTTTATAAGAGGCGAAACTGTAAGCCTTCTGATAGAGTAGTAAATATTCCTGCCTACTCAAAGCACAGAAAAAAATCTCACTGACCTTAGTTAAGAAGTCAAAGACTTACACTTAGGAGATGATAAAGGAAAAAAACAATCCTAAACAAAACAAAAATACTACATAGAAAAGTTATGTGATGCAGACAGAGCAGTGTTTAGAATAAAATCAATTTTAGCTGTAAATATTAGCATATAAATAATCCATTAATTATCTATCTCAACATAATCAAAACATAATAACAAAATAACACAAAAGAAATCAAAGTGAGGTAATAATCACAAAGCCAATGGTCTAGAAAATAAACGAGATAGAGGGTCAATGAATTTCAAATTTAGTTCTTGGGAAAAGGTAATCAAGCAGAAAAAGTGATGAAATTGGTTACTAAAAGCGCTAAAAACTCACTGACATTTAGTCCGACTCAAAATGATTTACTATGACAGAGAAAAACAGCTCCTTGTTAGTTTCTAAGCCTACAACTCTTTACAGAGCTTAGTTTTTGTCTCATCTATCTTCTGTGAAATAGTTGGTGGGTTTCAAATTCCAAACTTGTGGTTAACAGGGCAGTCATAAGCCATTATACCACCAGAGTTCCTTGAGACTGGTTGGAAGATAAAGATAGAAGGAGAGAGAGAGAGAGAGAGAGAGAGAGAGAGAGAGAGAGAGAGAGAGAGGGAGAGAGAGAACAGAGAGAAGAACAATAGCCAATTGTCATTAATAGGTAATGGTGAACATACAAGAAGCAGGCATTATAAACAGCTTGATGCCAACATTGAAAATCTATCAAATATAAGTGTTTTCTTAATGTTATGCAAGCATTAGTACCAACATTACAAACATTCAGTAAGCAAAATAGCTTTCTGAGATTAAAAGCTTTCCTTAGGCAATATTACACTAATCAAATTCCCTGCATCTTGCCCCAAATAACCACTGATCTATTCTTGATCACTGATTGACATTTCTAAAATTTTATGTAAATGATCTCAGAGAATAGGAGATCACATGTTTGATGTTTCCCCTTTAGCAAATGTGTCTGAAATGTTTTGTGCACATCAATATTTAGATTCCTTCCTAGTAAGATCCTAGAGTATGTGTAAACCCATATGTTTATTCATTGTGGCCATCATGTACTCTGGTGCCAATTTATTTAGGAGTGTGGGAGTGGAGTCTAGTCAATGAGACTTCTGTGTGGGTATGACTTTCTCCTGCGAATTCTGGGAAATCTGGTACTTCCTTCTTGGAGCCATGAAACGCTATCTCTGTTCAGCTCAGTCCCTTAGGACTGACAAGACAACATGGTAGCATTATGATAGATCTCATGTCCTGGGATCTGGAGGAGCCGGAGGAGAAGCCACATTGGGCTTACCTTGATGGAACCAAATCTCTGAAGCTGGAAAAGCCACATAGAGACCCCTGCCAGTGCTGAGATGCTTCTACCATCATGGAAATACAAGACTCTCCACCCACTGGCTGGTTGCCCTCACCAGGTGACTGTCCTGGTGTCATTGCATGTGCCTCATGAATCTTAAGAAAACTTTATAGACAGGTATTGGACACTTGGGCTCATATCAGACTTAGACCGAACTGGGTTGGGATGATTTCTCATTGTTCCATGCTTCTTGTATATAAACCTCTCCCTTATATACTTTTTTTTTTACAATTGTATTATTCTCTTTATTTTTTTAATAATCTCTTCCATTTTTATCTGATGAAGTGGTTAAGGATCCACTTCAGATTCTGGTACCTATTAGAACAAGGTAGCTTCCTATATTTAAACTCAGAATTAAGTCTTTGGATTCTTGGCTCTCTGCGAATCCCTGTAGTTTGGCTGTAGCAGGCATCTGGAGAGAACCTCACCCTGTCTAGCATCTCTAGAAGCAATACAAGGTGAATTTAGTTCACTGACAGAGAACTAGGAGAAATTCTCAAATGAGTTTAAATGTATTTTATTTTTAAACAACCTATACAATATGTTTTTCCCCTTTTTCCCTATCACTACCCTGTGGGAGTAGAAGGCACAGCCTTGCTCCTGAAGAGCTGCTGCTGGATTTGAACCACCAACCCTGTTGGCCGCAGTCCCGTACACAACCACTGCACCATCGGGACTCAGCTATTTTTTTTCCTTAAAATAAAAAAAAATCCTCTGCTCCAAATAAATCAAGATCATAAGTAAATGAAGAGCTCACAATGACATCAGTCCCACTTGTCTAAGTTGTGGTGTCCTGTGGATGAACAGCAGACAGTTAGGATGAAACAATTGGTTGGGAGTTACCCACTGTTAACAATTCTCCATCTCTAAGTCATCCCTAAAGAAGATGATACACAGGGACACACCTTCTTCACAGTAGTTCAAGAGAGAAACCTTGCCACCTGGATTCATGCTCTCACCAAGAAAGAACTGGTCGTTTTTGAAATTTGCACGGATGTGCTTGATTTGTTCTGCGGCATCTGTCATAAAAAGTTTTACTCTTTCTGGTTTCTGCTCTTCAAGTATGACTTTGATTGATTTCATGCAGGTTTGATATACTTTTTGTAAGCTTCTTTTGTGAAGCTAGGTTCCTGCAAGTGATGGTTCTTGACAAAATTGACACCAGTGATGACTGTGTTTTCTATTCCTTCGTCATTGGAGACTTCAGCTGAGGCATTGCCACCAATGACCAAGTCATCGATGTTCCCTTTGGTCTCCCTAACCTTGTTGATGTCGGAGAACATCTCTTCATAACTGATGAGGTCCCAGCAGATGATCATGATAGTGGCTAAAGGGAGACAGCGGTGCTCGAGCTTCGGAGGAGCCCAGAGCTCTGAGCGAGCGCGGTACAGAGTGGAGAGGGTGGAAAGGGTGCTATAAATTTTTTATGCACACATGTTGGTATTTCTTTTTTTTTTCTTTTTGTATCTTTGCAGGCCACTAGAACATTATAACCACATATTGAGGCTTATTATATATTTGCTAAGTAACCGATTATAAAGTGGCATAACTCACCAAAAAGGAGAAGACATTGCTCTAGCAGACAAAGAGAGTTTGCTAACACTCCCGTTGACATTGCACTCTCCTAGGTGAGCCATTTAAAATATCAACTTAACCTCCACTTGTCAAATGAGAAAAATAATGAGTGCCTGCTTCGGAGAGCCAGTGTGAGGATTTATAACATTATAGTTCATGTACATTTTTTTCTCTGTGGTTTCAGGGAAAGAAGTGCAATTTCTATGTGATAAGTTATTTTCAAATTTATATCAGATTGAATCTGTTTCTGCCATGGCGGATTGAATCAGTTTTAACCAAAGTTAACAAAAATAATAGTAATAAATAAAATTCAGGTTAAAAAAGGAAGAATCACTTTAATGAGTCTGAAAACAAATATATCCTGAAGCTGTCAATAATTACACAGTGACATATCTTACAATGAAAATAATACCATAAATCTCCAAAAATATTACAACAGTCCATAAACTCAGATGCTTATTGTGACCTGAAGGTCTTGCTTTATATAGCAAAATAACTCCTGCAGGCCACACAGCTAATATATTAGTTTATGCACAAAATGATCCTTGAGAAGTACATTAGTTAGATATATGGTCTGACTGCATTTATTTTTAATTCACACGTGTCTTTGCAATAAAATGGAAATGTCAGAAAACTAGCATTACTTTAATTTACTTTTCTTTTAGCTATAATGTTAAAATGGAATTTCATTTTCGCACTAAATGATCTTACATTTGCAGTCTAAAAGATAGGACATTGGAAGAGAAAGGGAAAGAGAAAAATACCAAAGTTAAAAGTGATTTGGATCACGAGTAGTGAGATTGCAGAACATTGGAGATCCAGCATCTCACAATTATAATTACTTAAATTTAGCAGAACGTAGAGCATTGCTTAGGGAGTGGAGATAGATATATCAAAACTGTGGTGCTAAAATATGCAAAATACATTCACAAAAAGAGAAGTCATGGGAATTTCAACAGATTGCACATTTAAGCACAACACAAAAATGAACATAGCAACTATATACAATATAAGGCATTTGAGTGAATCATTGCTTATCTTTAAATTTAATATGTATGTTTATATCCTATAGATAAATTGAATGTATACATTTCTGAGAGAAGTTTTTCTTAACACTGATTACAAATTAAATTTACCTGGGAAGTACTGAAAAAAATACCAACATTCAGATATCACCTCAGCTACTAGGATAGTTCATTTCCATATAGGATCCAGGTATTATTTTTAAATATCCTATTCCATCTTTTCCTTCCACCATACCATTCTAATTTGTCCCCAGGGCAAGAAGCACCATGCTAGAGAGGATGAATCATTTGCTTGCAATCTTAAAAAATAGTCTGTCTGAAAACATACACTTTGAGTCACTCAAGGTATGTTTACTTCTATTTGCTAGTAGTCTATAATTGCAAGAGCTCTTTATGTTAAAACTCACATGTACTGTATTGTACAATTATGCTTTGTTTCCTCATCAATGTATCTCATATATTGCTTAACACTGACTCTATACATGCTCCTTATGACATGTACAAAATAAAGAGGAACAATGGCAATTTTCAAACAGGAATAATAAACATTTGGTTTATTAAGTATAATGTTCTGATTTTTCCTTACCATACATTTCCTTAGCATACATATCTTTCCTGGTTTATTAAGAATAATGTTCTGATATTTCCTTAGCATACATTTAAATATTTGTGATCTGCTCTGATATATATAATATATATCATTATATAAATATATGTACCATAATTTCATATATAAAATAACTCACACAGTTCTAGAAAATGGCATACTTAATCTAAGGATATTGAGTCAGATATTAGCTTTCAGGGCTGAATAACTCAAGACAAGAACATCACAGGTTGATATCACACTTCAGAGATGGATGGACTCAAGTCTGCAGGTCAGATTTATGAGTAGAGAGGTTAACAAATCTAAAGTTTACAGATCAGATGGCAGACCACTGAGGACCGATCCTGGGTCAGCAGGCAGTTTGGTAGGCTCAAGTCTAAAGAATCATAAAATACGGACCTAGTAAAACCTAACAAGCTTTCTCACAGAGTTCACTTCTATAAGTAGTAGGTCACATTCCCAAGAAAACTTCCTTTCAATTGCATCAGAGCTGTGAGTAAGGGAATTGTACTCCACTGTAGTCTTCTTATGCCTGATTGACTATAAGGTCTCATTATTAAGTTGATTACAATATGTTAGGTCACATCATGGGGAACTGTTGTTAGATACTATAGAGCTGGTTCTGATCTATAGTGACCCAATCCGATATGCAACAAAACAGAACTGCATCACCCTGTCCCATCCTCACACTTGCTCCTATCCCCGAGACCATTGATACAGCCACTGTGACAATCCATCTCCTTGAATGTAATTCCTCTTTTTCCCTACCCTTCCACTTTATCAAACAGCATGTCCTTCTCCAGGATCCTGTCTCTCCTCATAATAACAGCAATACTATGTCAGATGAAGACCTTTCCTTTATGGAACACTTTGACCTTCTTTCAATACAGGTTAGCTTGTATTATGTTCAGTCCATATTACTTTTATGTTCATTCCATACTACCTTTCCATCTTCTTTTTCAGCATCACAATTCAAATACATTTCTTATTTTTTGAGTCCTCAAAATAGCATCCTTGCTCTTCAATACTCACAGAGGTTTTATGCAGCAGAGTTGCCTAATTCACTATGTCTTTTGATCTCTTCACTGCTGCTTCCATGAACATTGATTGTGGATCAGCATAAAACAAAATCCTTGACAACTTCAATGTCTTCTCCATTTATCATGATGCTGCCTATTGGTCAAGTTGGGAGGATTTCAGTCTTTCTTACATTGAAGGGTAATCCATACTGAACACTACAATCTTTGATTTTCATCATTTAGTGCTTCAAATCCTCCTCACATTTAGCAAGCAAGCATGTGTCATCTGCATATGTGTCATTCCACAGGTTGTTAATAAGACTTCTCCAATCTTGATGTCACACTCTTCTTCAAATAATACACTTTCTCTGATGAGAATTCCAAAAAACTTTTTTGTCCTCATTCAGAAATTTAAATGACCAAGGAGCAGTGATGTGAACAAAACAAAGGAAAACTACAGGGTTTTAAATCAGGAAATGTTTGTGTCAGGGTTGTATCCTCTCATCATATATCATGGTGAATTTCTAGTCCCCATCTGTCAAACCAATGAGAATCCTGGCGGAACCACAATCTTAGCTATCTAATATCTATTTATCTTCTATCATCTATCTAGCTATTATGGTAACCTACTTCCATTAAAAAAAAAAAAACAAGGGCTGAGCCCCGGTGGTATAGTACGCAGGACTGCGGCCCACTGGGATAGTGGTTCAATTCCAGCAGCAGTTCCACAGGAGCAAAGACTGGGCCTGCTACTCCCACCACCAGGGGGCAGTGATGTCCCCCCAAAACAAAACAAAAACAAAACAAAACAAAACAAAAAGAACTACAGTCAGTAAAGGAAGCCCAAGGAACTAATTCTAACTCTCACACATGGCCATAATAAACTCAACCACGATGGATTGTTATTATTATTGCTTTGGGGGGTGTTGCTTCCCTATTTTATCTATTTTAACAATAACTGGCTTGAAATATTTATTTTTGTTAATCAAGTTGAATATTTTTCTTTTAATATATTATTAGGTTTGAACAACTATCAAGTTCTTAATTTCCCTTGTATCTTCTTCTCTCAGGGTTTTGAGGTAGAGAAGAACAAAACACAATAAAGAAATATTTTTATTAAACTTTTGTGAAGATTTCTCCTGGCAAGACAAACTTATGCCCTGCCACCTAAGGTAAAAGTAATATGACATTGGGTTTCAAGCTTTATGAAAGGAAACTTTATTTTAATGAAAAGTTGTAAATTTTCCTGACAACAGCCATTGCTTGTGTAAACAGCCTCCAGCTACAATGGGATTGATTCTGTACAAGTGAATAATTCAGGTACTATGATATGGACTTAGCCTACATTGGCCTGATAGCCTCTCAATGGGGCTTTAAAAAAATTGGCACCATGGGCTAATCAAAGACCATATTATGAGAAGAGATTGTTATGCCTCAGGGGGAGGATCCATAAGACAATACCATAAACAACAAGTAGGTTTCAGAAGGGAGACAAAGACATCTACAAAAAACAAAGACATAGGTCCAGGAAGGGGCTTTGGTCTTGCACTAAGTGCTAGCTCCAATGTAAGAATAATTAGTTCCTACATTATGATTCTGATTGATACCCACCCTCAGGAGAGGACCACAGAAGGTATGGGGGTCATAGCAAATGTGAGGAAATTAGATTGTGCCCAGCTATCAAGTCAAATATCATCTGGGGGTAGGGGCAGCTTAAAGGCTTGTATCCTAGCAAGCATCCATCTAAGTGAGATGTCAACTAAGTCCACATGGAAGATGCACACCAACATCAGTCACCAAAGCAGTTTACAAAAATTAATCTGAAATCAAAGGAGGGAATAGTATCAGAACTGAAATTATGAGAACTTGGTTTGCAGAGGCTTTGGATTACAATGTGAAGCCAAGATGCATTTGCGGGAATTAAAACAGAAACAGCCTCTGATGATTTCTTTGTGTCCATAAGAGAAGGATAATAGGAAAATGTTTGCTAAACAGAGTGCACTGGAGAGATGATTATAGAGGATCAAAGGGATAAACCTGATTTTACAAGTTAAAATTTTGTCAGTTGATCCCACAACTGCTGTATGCTGGATGGTTCTGATGTGTTTTTCAACATTTTTGTTCGCTTGTTCATATTAGCATTTTTGTTGGAGGTGTTATGTCACTGAAGTCACCCTCTTAAATTTGTAAACTATGTTTTTTTCATTTTTCAGTATATGAGAGACAGGATTGTTTAACTCGGGGACTGCAAATAGAATAAGATTTGGGGGTTTGAATACTGTGGTAGAGGAAGCTAAAAGGGAGTTGAGATTAAGGAGCCCATGAAACAAACTCAAATGTTTAGCAACTGATTGTGGCAGTAATTATACAATATTGTTTGCTGTGATTGAACTGTGGAATATATATATATATATATATATATATCCATATTTAAAAAAAACAAAATAGTTGGACAATGAAGAGAATTGTTATTGCTACTCAGTATGCTTTCTACATTTGGAAAACAGAAAAACAAATATATGAAATCAGCAGCAAAGCCCACTATAGAAGAAACTCACCAGTCTGTGTAATCATGAGGTGTGAATGGAATCAGGTATCAGGCATCAAAGAACAAAAATCATATCATTGTGTGCCCACCCTCCCAATATGATTGCTGAAGGCAAATAAGTTCATAAGCAAACATGATGGAGAAAGCTAATGGTGTCCAGCTATCAAAATATAAAGTGTCTGGGGTGTTGAAGGCTTGAGGGTAAACAATTTGTCATCTAGAACAGAGGCAGCAATGCCCACATGGAAGAAGCATATCTGCCTGTGATCACGAGGTGTTGAAGGGAGCAGGTATCAAGTATCAAGGGAAAAAAATCACATCATTATGAATGAGGTGGTGTGCAGAGTGGGGACCCAAGGCGCATTTGTGGAAAACTGGAGGGTCTGGGAAGGAGACAGGCAAGTCAGGGTGCAGTGTAGCCACAATGAAACATACATTCCTCTGGTTCTTGAATGCTTCCTTTCCCCAACTATCACGATCCCAATTCTATGTCACAAATCTGGTTTGATTGGAAAATGTACACTGGTGCAGATAGGAACTAGAAATATAGGAATCCAGAACTGATGAATCCCTCAGGGCCAGTGGTGAGAGTGGCGATACTAGAAGGATGGAGGGAAGGTAGGTTGGAAATGGGGAGCCAATTACAATGATCTACATATAGTCTCCTCTCTGGAAAATGGGCAGAAGAGTAGTGGGTGAAGGGATACATTGGACAGTGGAAGCTATGACAAAATAATAATAAGTTATTAGTTGCCAAGAATTTCTGAAGGAGTGGGTAGCTGGGATGGAGAGGAAAATGAGGAGCTGATGTCAAGGTCTCAAGAGGAGAGCAGATGTTTCGAGAATGATGATGACAGCAAGTGTACAAATGTGTGTGCCACGATGTATGCATACAAGGATTGTAATAAATGTTGTATGAGCCCCTAATAAATTGATTTATTAAAAATTTACAGAATAATCAAGATAAATTAGAAAAATATAACTTAGGATATTTATGGAGTAGCATATTTAAAGAGCTATTTGAGTATATCTACTCAATTCAAGTATGTCAATTCAGTCTATGGGGGGAAAATCTGATTCTGAGTTAGTAGTTAGCTTATCCATAGTCAAACAAGAATAAGCTAATGATCTTAGATTTCTTAGATTTATACCCAATGTTCTCATTTCAAAGTCCATCACCATGAATGAAACCAAAGGAAAAATGAACAAGCAAATCTAATGTTTCCAAAGCCAAAGAATGAAAAATAAGAAACATTTAAATGTGATCAGTAGAATCTCTTACTATCTTAATTTTTAAATTATTGGTGATTCACAATAGAGAGGAAAATGAACAAAAATGTGTTTATTCTAACAGATGTATGTGAGTGAGTATTCTTATTATTCTGCCATAAGTCATCATATTGTTTTTGTGCTTTAAAAGTACCGTCTTGTAGAATTAGTTGGTTGAAAACATAAAAAAGTGGAGGAATAAATTGGTTTTGATCCTAAAGGTCATCTGAAAATAGAAATTTTAATTTTTATATCTCTGGATATAGGTGTTACTGTACAGCAGTCTGTTCTAGATTCTAGTTCATGACCCTGATTACAATGTCTTCCCTAAAGGAGTCCAGTTTTTAATAGGAAAATGTCAATTCCCCATTAAGAGAGAACTTATTTACTGGAAAGGACAGCAAGCAGAATAAAGCAGAGAGTCACCCCAAAAGAGGAAGATCCTCAATGACATGGATTAATACAGAGCTGCACCTGTGGGCTCAAGCATAGCAGTGATTGTGAGAATCCTATGGCATCAGGCAGTGTGATATTCTGTTGGACATGGGGTCACTGTGTACTGTCAATAACAAACAGCTTGCTGGAAATCTGATCGAGTTTTATGTGTTCAGCTTTGCCAGTCCTGCTGTGCACACTGTTAAAAAAAAAAGCAGCAGCAATAACAAAAATTAAATCAATATGACAGCAAAAAGTGAAGTAGACTAGAGGAATATCAGGAAAAGTAAAACAGTGAAATGCATACATGCAAAATATAGTTTGAAATTATTCTATTATGTAGACTATTTAAACTATCAAGAAAACTATTTAGGCAGCACAAGTATTAAAAAAGTGTCTTTATTAATTTATTTCTTTTGGCTATTTTAGCTGTGTTTCTATATTCTATGTTTGTTGCTGTAATTATTGACCTTAGATCAAAAAATAAAATAAAATTCTGGGTGTTATTGCCAGTCTAATTCTTCTTTAACCCTCCAGCTATATATGCACCTGTTGTATTTGCTGCAGGGGATATCCAAAAACACTATCAAAAGGACAGGATATCAGAAAAAAAAATTTTTGTCCCCAGAGAATTGTTTTTAATGGATTGTCAGATTCATAATATCATACCAGCTGTGGATGTTTAAGAGAAAGAACTTCATGAGGCCAAGAGTTGTTTTACTGATCCCTTGCTATGTTGTGATTGAAGGGTAAAAATAGGAGCAGCACCTTATCTGGCCTTCACAATGTTTAAAGCCTCTATAATAACAGCATGATATTTAGAGAGAGATGAAGGTACCGCTATGTGTTGGACAGTGTAAAGTGGTTTTTGGGGGGTTGTTGTTGATAGAGTAGATAGATAGGGGGGAGGAATAGAGTTAATCTTCTGTTAATAAATTCTGGAAATGTGAGCTAGTAGACTTTGTTAATAAATTCTGGAAATGTGAGCTAGTACACTTTGTTTGCAGAAAAACTCAAATGTAGCCGTCATCTTTACTGTTATTATAATATTCCCTTACATAGTATCCCCTTTTGCTAGAGCACCAGCCCCTAACACATCATCACGGGTCTAGTAGGCACAATTGTGCAGCAATACTAAATAAAGATTAAGTAAAGTCACAGAAAATATGAGAGATAGAAATAATGAATGCATACACATTTCAAGGCAGCATGCTCGCCTCAGCCCTGCTTGGTGGTCCACCTGGAGAGAGGGGGGGCAGCAGGAGGAGAGGGTATGGGGAGAGGGAACAGGGAGGAGAGGGAGAGAAATTAGGGGAGGAAAGGCAACTGATAGCTCTTTTATTCTGATCAAGGTTTATAAATCTTTGGGGATGTGCAAGCCCCTTATTTATAGGTAAGGGCATGCATCAAAGGAGAGGGTCGTGCTATAGGGAATACAGTGATGGGAGGGATGATCTAGGAACATACACATAAGAGTAAGGGGCTGTATCAGGGTCCCACGGGTGACAAGAAGGGCGGACCCAAGACTAGTGATGGCAGCCTAACTTTTGGATGTCACAGAACAGGGTTGATTTGTTCTCTGTTTCTTCATAGAGACCATTTACAGTAGGGTGTGAGCGCCTCTATACAGACTGACTGACACTTAGCAGGCTTCAGGGAGAGGCTATCTACTGTAACATAACAGCAGTGAGTGAGTTCTGCAGCCAGCAGCCTAGCAGACTAGAACCTTCAGGCAGAATGTCTCTAAGCATCTGACTTGCCAACAAGTGCTGGCCCACAGCTTCCAATATTTGGTTAATATTCTGGATTTGGGGAAAAGTCTTATATTCCTCCACACCCTTCTAATCGTAAAAATGTTCTAGTTCAGTAAGTCTGCACTAACAGGACTACTTGGGCAAACAAGGTCTTTTAGATAAGAAGGTTTGTGAGACCTTGAAGGAGCGACTGGGGGCCTCCGGTTTCTGTCAACCTTGCTATCTCTGCTCCTTTGCTGCTTCCCTCTGTTCATTGGAGCAACCCTGTTCAACAGTCCATCAACTTGCCACATAGGTTAGGGTACATAAGTTGTTTGCTTTCACTGAACCTTTCAAGCAGTTCTGGATGGTCTCAACCCTGCCGCTTCGTTTTGTCAAGCATAAACTTAGAATTTCCCAAATCAACCTGGTCTCTGTATTTAGCTCAGTGATAGGCATTCCTAACTTCACCAGTGGATCACAGTGCTGCTGTCAGCTATGCCTCCAGTATTTCAAACACCAGTAGGGTGTTAACACCTGTGGATTAGTATCAGCAGAGAATTCAGAATAAGAGAGGTTGGACATAAGACATGGAGATGCACACCAGAATATTAGTCAATGTAAACCTTATGGATTCCGATGGAATCACTGCCTTTGGATATGTCTGAGGTAATCAACCATTGCACATTTATCATCAAATGTTATGATTTGAGATGCAGAGGCCTAAACTAGGCAATAGTGAACTAGTTTCACACAGTAGCAGTAGCAACGGTTTTGAACTCACTGGAAGTTGTGAAGGTTATATAGAACTGGATAGCATTTAGTCCTGTAAGTTGTCCATAAGTCTTGGTCAACTAAACAGTGGTTATCTATCTATCCAGGAAAGAGTATCAATGCATTATTCAAAATGGAAGAACTCAGTTCCTATATGACAAATTATGTAAGAAAAATGTCCCAGAACCAAAGAACGTGGTAGTTAATGACTCTGGAAATAATATGAAAGTAATGGCTAGAAGGTATAGAACAAATGCACTTACTTAAAAAAAAAATCAAGCTTTCTCTGTGGAGCCCTTTGCAACAATTATACAACTAAAATCTGAAATCCCTAGGGTAAAGTGTCAACAGGACAGTTCCTTCTCCACTGGAATATTTGGCAGTTTTTCTGCAATAATTTTGGTCACCAGAAGTGAAAGGCTTACCAAGAGCAATAAAATAAATTAATAAAAGGTCATTGCCAAGGAGTAGAATTCTGACTCCCTGAGAGTGACCCTACACTAAATTGTCCTATAAGATTTATAAAGCTGTACATCTGTAAAAAATCTGGATGCTACTTTATTTTCTTTCCTAAAGAGCAGTGTTGGGTTCAGACTCCCAACCTTTTGGATAGTAGCCAGTTTCTTCCTTCCTTTCTCTCTCTCTCTCTCTCTCCCCCCCCCCCTTCCTTCTTTCCTTCTTCCTTCCTTCCTTCCATCTTGTATCGGGGGCTCTTACAACTCATCACAATCTCTCCATCCATCCATTGTGCCAAACACAATTGTAGATTTGCTGCCATCATCATTCTCACATTTTTGTTCTACTTGATGCCCTGTATCAGATCCTCATTTACTCCCTCCCTCATACCTTCCCCTTACGAACCTTTGATAATGTATAAACTATTATTATTTTGTCATACCTTACACTGTATGGTGTATCCCTTCACCCACTTTTCCTTTGTCTGCCACCAAACAGGAAGTTATATTTAGATCCTTGTAACCAGTTTCCCCTTTCTCTCCCACCTTCCCTCCACTCTCCCATATCACCACTCTCACTACTGGTCCTGAGGGGTTCATCTGTCTTGGATTCCCTGTGTTTCCAGTTCCTACCTGTACCAGTGTACATCCTCTTGTCTAGCCAGATTTGTAAGGTAGAATTGGGATCATGATAGTGTGTGTGTGTTTGTGTGTGTGTGTAGGCATTAAAGAACTAGAGGAAGACTGTGTGCTTCACCATTGTACACTGCACCCTGATTGATTTCTCTTTTCCCCACAACCCTTCCGGAAGGGGACACCCAGTTGCCTACAGATGGGCTTTGGGTCCCCACTCTGCACTTCCTCTCATTCACAATGAGGTGATCTTTTATTCTTTGATGCCTGACACCTGATCCCTTTGACACCTCATGACCACACAGTTTGGTGTGGTTATTCCAGGTTAGCTTTGTTGCTTTTCCCCTTTGGCTGATTGTTTATCTTCAAGCCTTAAAGACCCCGTATGCAATATCTTTTGATAGCCAAGCACCATCAACTTTCTTCAGGACATTTGCTAATGCACCTGCTTTGTCTTCAGCAATCCTGTCAGGAAGGCAAGCATCCTGGAATGCCACTTTAATACAACAAAGTGTTCTTGTATTGAGGGAGTACTTGAGTAGCAGTAGCCAAGTTCTTTAACCAATTCATCACAGGTTGTTTATTATCTAGGTGGTCAAGAATAAGAAAAAAAAATCATTAAAGTTTCAAGACACCTCCTGTGGTACTCATGTGCTTATGTTAATTTTAGAATTGAAATGTAGGCATGGAGTCTAGCCTGTTAATCTGGAGATAGCCCTTGAGCAGTCAATGAGGCCTTTGTGTGGGCATGGCTTTCTCCTGGGACTTCTGGAAAATCTCGCCATATTTCCCTTGTGAAGATGGGAAGCTATCGCCCCAGTTTTGGGGAGTTAGTCTCAGAGATGATAAATCATGGACAAGACAAGATGGCAGAATCAAAGGAACCAGAGGAGAAGCCACATGGCACTGCTCTGATGGAGCCAGACCTCTGAAGCTGGAGAGGCCATGTGGGGACTCCTGCCCGCAATGAATTGCTTCTGCCACCGCTGGATGCTGTTGATGGACCCTGAGCCCTGGAAACAAGGCGCTATGGAGAGACCCCTGCAGCACTGCGATTCTGCACCCACTGAACTGTGACTTCGTGAATCAGAAGGAGCCATTAGAGACTAGTATCGGGCATATGGACTAATATCAGACTTAGGACTTTGAACTGGACTGGGCTGGTATACTTTCTCAGTGTTCCATTCCTTTTGTATAGAAACCATTCCCTTATATCCATATGTGTGTCTATGAGTTTGCTCCTCCAGAAATTGCAGAAGTACATAAAAGATGAATGTCATATATTATGACTATCTCTTCAGTACTGAAAGTAGCTAAAATGTGGAAGTAATAATGAAATATGAGATGGAACAAATATTTTAATTGTGATTAAAAAGGAAAATTCAACTCTTCTGATGAGATGAATTGGCACAATGGCCACAACAGTGTGAACAACACATCTCCTACACAAGAGTTATCCTTCCCCAAATATCAATTTTGCAGAGTTTGTGAAACTTTGACATAAGGTAGTTAAGTATACAGAAGGCTATGATAAAGTTCTAAAAAGAATTCACATTCAGAAGATTTATTTTGGGAAATTTAATATGAAAAAATATCATAGCGAAATGAAATTTTAACATAAATATCTATCATATTGTATAATTAGCCTAGATGTATGCTAGATTTGATTTCAATACAAAAATTTTAGTTGACAATTCAGAAAAAGATAAATAAAATCCATTAATCTGTATTATACTTATTTTACATTTTCATAGGGTAAATTCTAGTTAGTAATGATAATTTGCACTTATCCTCAATTGACAGAAGACCTATGAAGGCAATAAAGTGTCTCCTTTTTAATTTCAATTATAGCTTACACTTTAAACAGTTTTTAAGTAAATTTGGTTAAAAAGCTCCTTAATTTTATCAAATGCTCATTATCACTGAAGATATAATCAAGACTGTTTATGACGAACTTAGAGAAAAATAATACTCTTTTGTTCAAATTTTAATATAGTCTTCACTGTAGCTATTCATTTTACTTTTATAGATCCCCTCAAAGGAAAGTAAATCTGGTTTCATGTCACTTTCCTAATTGCTACCAGTATATAGAATCAGTATACACTACACTCTAAATTGCTATTTTGTAGTGACTTTGTTTACACTTCTGGAATTAGCATCTACTATGACCATAATTATCAAAATAGAAATACTTTAAAAAGCCTAAACAAATAGAAAACAACTATTTTTAACAAAATAATGGATCAAGACAGCAGTGGCATCCCAGGAGAGTAATTAAGCTATTTTATGTGCCACTCAAGCCTAGATTATAAATTGATTAAACATTCAGTTTAACAATTTAAAAAACATTTATTTAGCACCTGTTCTTTACAAATAATGTATAATGTACTGTGGAGGATAAAAAGATAATCAAGACAGGCTCTTCCAACCCAGCAACAGAAATAAAATGCCTGGTTTGAAATCAAACTTCTTGCTTAAACTTTCCAGATCACCATAAACAAAACTGTAGAAATAGAAACATTCAGGATGAGCTTCAAAAGTTTTAAATGGTTTTCGAACCTGTTTTAAGGGGTGTGTTAGAAGAAATACTAGAATTCTCATGCTCAAAGACAGAGTATGGCCATAAGAGGATTTGTGCAAGTTTCTGAAGAGGAACTTTATCTTCCTACATTAGTATTGTCAGAAATTCTAATAGAAATGTCATTGGAAGATCAAATTGTAGTTTGGAGAACAATGGTCATTGTCATGAAGAGAGAACACTTAAACCAAAGCTATGTGATTAAGAAGAGTACAAGTCAAAAATAAAACTGGGTGAAAGAATACTAATTTCATGGCTCTGGAGTTGATCTTGTTGCATAGCCACCCTCTGAGCAGAATAGATTTTACTCATAGAATGCCATTGACTATAACCTTTATGGGAGCTGTTCACCACGTGCTTTCTTCTATGGAGTGGCTTCTGGGTTCAAACCACCACCATTTTCCTTAGAAACCAAGTGCATAATGTGTGTTACCATCATGAGTTGTCTCAACACAATTCTCTCATTTTCCTGCATTCTACTTTTATCTAGGTTTTAAAGTTTGTTGCAATGGCAAATAACTCACAGGTGATATTCACTATTAAAGAGTTTATTAAGGAAATTAATAGATTGCCAATAGGAATGCTCATCACACAGTTGCTCCTTAAGACATGTTACTCATTTCAGGGCTGCTGATAAATGCCCAAGGTGAATGCTGCTTCATAGAAGCCTCGACCCGAAAGCATTCTACTCAAGCTCCTGAATCAGCAAACCCATGGCCCTGAATGAAGTGTCCAAAGGTGTCACAATCTCAAAGCACTCAACTTCACTTCTGTGGGTCAGATAGCACAGCTCCCAACTCTACTCAGGGCATAAAGGCGCCCCCACTCCACAAGCCAGCCTTCTCCCTCACGGCACTCAGTTTTACTTGTGCCATGGAATAGGGAATTCACCACTCTGTTTCATGCTCTGATTCTGGTTCTTCTGCTGCTCCCCTGAAGTTTCAGCTAACTTTCAGATCCAGGAGATTCACTTTGCAGGGCTCTTGGAATACAACCAATATACTCCACTCCCACCTTAGTGAGGACCCTGCTTTGGCTTCTCAGAAGGCTCATCTTATTTTCAGAATGGGGTCTTTTCAATGAATATTGTTCACAATTACTTATTTACCAATCACACCTTTTTTACCTAGATTCATGCAAGGAAAGATCATTTAGTAGGAGTCAAAGACTCTGGCCAGAAAGCCACAGTAATTATTCACTTTCCTTGCACAAGACTTCTGTAATGGTGATATTAAAGAAGAAATGGGACACGAGACTATGTTTATGGGAGTAATATAGGATGAAGAGGAAGTCCTCTGTATTATTTAGCTCAATATTTTTTGCATTGTGTCTTTTCAATTTGCACCTTCTGTAGGAAAAGTAGACGCACGCTCTTAAGTTATAGATGATCCCCCCTTTGACATTCAAAAATCCAAATAAACTTGTTTTTTCTGATTTCTTTTAGAGGGTCAAATATTACACCATGGCAAAGAAACACATATCTTAAAAACACATATGATTCTATTATACCTTTGCACATACTTAGATTTTGCTTATATGCTTCCTGATGTATTAGGATGCATAAACAATTGTACATGTAGTATGTCAAAATGAAATGTCAAAGGCTAATCAGATGTTTGTGAAATGAAATTGACATTACAGAATCTCTATTAGCTCCAAATTCATATGCATATAAAAATGACTGAATACCTTATGAACAGAGGGATGACATTAAGTACGTAATGCACAAATAAGGCCCAAACTCACAAAGAGAAGGAAATTACAGAAGTACATAAAAGATGAATGTCATATATTATGAATATTTCTACAGTACTGAAAGTAACTAAAATATGGAAGTAATAATGAAATATGAGATATAACAAATATTTTAATGACAATTTAAAAGGAATATTCAACTATCCTGATGAGATGAATTGACACAGTGGCTGCAACAGTGTGAACAAGCGTAACTCCTGTTAGGATTGTGCAGAAATAGGCAGGGTTCGGTTCTATTGAATATAGGACGCACTGTGAGTTGGGAATGACTGGATGGCATAAAACATCAACAATGGAAACAAGTTAAAAAATACTGGCACAACTTCAAAGAAAATGTAGACAATAATAAGAATCACTCTATGAAAATGAGTCAAAATTCAACCATTTTTGGAGACTCCATATGATTCTGATCTGATGGTGTAAAGGAAGAAGCCACAATTGCACTGATTCCATTGGTTGCAGCAAAGCTTCAGGAATTGAAGGTATTCTGATTGAAACGGTAGACTTCTGGAAGCACTAGGAAGTTTGGAGTATTGATACCTGCTAAAGGACTAGTAGAAAAACACTTCTGTCCATTCTGAAGAAAAATGACCCAACTGAATGCAGGTATTTTTTATCAATAGCATTAATAAATAATTTGCTAAATATAATTTGATACAATAGTTGAAGCATTATATTTAAAGGGAACTGTCATAAATTCTGTCTGAAATTATAGGAACATATGGAACAAGAGATATGATTTATGTCAGATATATCTTTTCTAAAACCAGAACCTACTATTAAAAAGTATTTGTGTTACAACAGCAAGTTAAAGGGATTTGACTGTGTGCTGGTCATATGATTTAATGAAAATGGGAATAAAATTGAATTTTATTCATGGGCAATCTGTACCTAAATCGTGACATAGTCATTGAAGACAGCAGGTTCATAAAAAAGCATAAGATTTAAACTCATGAAAAACATGTGACAGCATTGCATGTTTTCACCATACTTATTCAAGTTGTACCCTAAATAATCTGAGGAAGTGGATAGATGAGAACAAATGAGGCCTCAGAAATGAAGCATGATTCAGGAGGATTCTGTTATCTTCAGCAGGCACACGTTTGCATGGTGTAAGTAAGGCAGGCTTAAATTATCTCTTAAAGATATTCAAAGGCTAAAACTATCAGTATGTATTACACTTGAACATGAAGAAACACTTTAAAAATATATAATTGGACTTGCTTATATAAGCAATACCATGACAAATAGAGAAAAGTTTGAAATTTCCCAAATGTCTGACTTGGATTTGCAACAGATTATGTAAGCACCAATAACAAGACAAAGGAATTTATAGCACTATATAAATCTGCTGCAAATGGACCCTTTAAGCATATAAGTCTCTTTGACAGCTAAAGTATTTCTGACATAAACCTTGGTATTTTCAGTCACATCATATGCTTCTGAAAGGTTTACATTGAATTACCAAGCCTGAAAAATTGATGCATTTGAATTATGGTCTTGGAGAAGAATATTAAATATTCCATAAACTGCCAGAAGAAGAAGAAACCTTTCTTTGAAGACGTACAGCCAGAATGCTCCTAAGGCATATGAATGGAGTGGTTTGTCTCATTTACCTCAAGCATATTGAGCAGATTGTTAACAGTAATCAATTGCCAGAGACTGACATTATGCTTGACAATGTAGAGTATCATTGAAAAAGTGGAAGGCAGTCAGTGATATGAATAGAAATAGTGGCTATAACAATTGGTTCAAACATTGAAATGATTCTAACAATATTGTAGGAGCAGGCAATGTTTTGTATTATTGTATTTTGGGCCATTACATTAACATCTGATTAGATACTTCATTAAGAAGGATGTGGAGAGCAGATACTTTTATGAAAGGGTGAAAATTGGTATCATGTTTTGTAAGGCGGCTTAGCAATATCATCAAGTTTTAAAATGCCCTTAACCCTATATGTCCAGGTATGTATCTTCTTAGTCTTCTCCAATGTTGTATACATATATGAATGTATGATTGTAATTCTAAAGAGGCTTGTCTGAAGCATGACTGTGGTAATTGGGAAGCAGGAAGAGGTCAAATATATCCATCTCCATTGCTGTTCACCATAAACTTTTTTTTTTTAAGAAAGAACAGTAACAAATTTCAAAATGTACCAAACTGCAAAGTAAAGAAGATGGTTGTTAGTTAACAAGCAGTCAGTTCTGACTCCTGCGTTTAATAAGATATAACTGCTTAAGAGAATTTTTGTGAATATAATCTTAATAGACCAGATTAAAAATAAGACTTTTATCGGGGACTCAATCCATACATTCCTCAAATGTGTCAAGCGCATTTATATATATGCTACCAACATCATTTTAACAGTATTCTCTTCCTATTTGAGCCCCTGATATAAGCTCCCCATTTTTCCCACTCCCTCCCCCCCCTCATGAACCTTGATAAATTATAGATAAGTTTTTCCATAGCTTATCTCATCCTCTATCACTTCCCACCCACTTTTCTGTTATTTGTCCCCCCGGGAGGAAGTTCTAGGTTGATCTTGGTGATCAATTCCCCCTTTCTCCCAAAACTCTCCTTTAATCCTCCTGGTATCTCTACTCTCCTTCTTGGCCTGAGGGGTTTATCTATCCTTGATTCCTTGTGTGGCAAGCTTTTATCTGTAGTATTCTGCATGCTCTGGTCTTATCTGATTTGTAAGTTAGAATTGAGTTCATGATAGTGGGGGCAAGGAAGCATCAAAGAACTAGAGGAAAGTTGTGTGTTTCACTGGTACTATACTGCCCCTTGACCTGATCATGTCTTTCCCACGATCCCTCTGGGAGGGGATATCCAATTGTCTACAGATGGGCATTGGGTCTCCACTCCAGGCCCTCACACCCACCTTGACCTTGGGTATGGTTTTATTCTGAGTATTAGAGTCCTGAATCATGATCCTATCAGCACCTCGTGATTAAACAGACTGGTGTGTTTCTTCCAAGATGGCTTTGTTGCTTCAGAGCTAGATGGCCACTTGTTGATTTTCAAGCCTTTAAGACCCCAGATGCTATATCTTTTGATAGCCAGGCACCATCAGCATTACTCACCATATTTGTGTATGCACCTATTTTGAACAGACCAGATTTTGATAGTATCCCTGGATGGGATCACAGCACCAAATTTTAGGATGCAAAGTAAGCACAAGTCATTTGAACTGGCTTCTGATGGAATCTCTTGGGGTATAGTCTGTAGATTCCCTTCAAGTCTGGAAGTGCATTTGTCACTTCTTGGCACAACTTTCAACCAAACAACAAATGTGTCTGTATGTGAATAGGGAGCCCTGATGGCATAATGATTACATGGTGCGATGCTAGCCGCAAGGTAAGCTTGAACTCACCAAATGCTTAGAGGGAAAAAGACTTGCTTTTCTACTCCCATATAATCTCAGAAACACACAGAAGCAGCTTTACTCCATTCTATAAAGGGCCTATGAGTCAGAATTGACTCAATGGTAGTGAGTTTGGTTTTTGTTTTATATACCAAATGGTTAGGACTCTGGGTTTTTACCTGAACAGTCTCAGCAAGGAATTCTGCTGGTTCTGTTCAATAAGCTTTGGTAAACTAACTGCAAGATCACTAGTTTAAATTAATGACCCACTTTGAAAGAGATAGATGGAGCTTTCTATACTCCTTGAAAGTAGGAGATTTTACATAGGGTTTATATGAGTTGGAATCCACTTGAAGTTCTGGGAGGAGAATGGATAAAATAGCGTGGGGCATATGCTGAACACCAGGTATATATACTCCTTGGTCTCAATAATATTAGATCAAAAGTGCAGTGATTTTTCACAGACAAAACTTAGGAGGTAAGAAGAAATGGGAAGCAATGATGAATGAAAAGAGGAACACCAGAAAGGGGGAACAATCAATTAGTTTGTAAGGATTGCAATCAATGTTAGGAAGCAAAATATGTATTACATTTTTATTGAAAAGTCAATTTGTTCTGTAAGCATTCACCCAAAGATCAATAAAAGTTTGAGCAAACAAACAAAAGTTAAAAAAAAACATTTTGTTTTTGTCACATGAGAATTCTGACAGCATTTATCAAACTGAGAGTAAATTTCAGTGGCTCTTCTATCTATGGAAATAAAAAGAATCAGACATCAATTTTAAAGATTAACAACATATGAGAGGTTTGCATGGAAGTGCTGCTTTCTTTAGAATATAGAATTTTAAAAAGGTGGTCTATCAAAAAATATGTATATTATGTGAGTACATTTAAAGTACAGTAAGCAAATAACTGAAATTGCAATTTAAAAAAATCCACTGATGCATGTGCTTCTTACACCATGACAAACCTAGTAAATTATTTTGTTACCTTAATTAAAAGAGTAGCCCTGTATTTTCAAAATGCATTTTTAAAACCTGAGTTTTATGCAACATAGTTTTATTAACAACTGTAGAAGTATGTAGAAGCAAAGCACCCTTTTTTATGTACTAAGGTTTATAAACCTCACTAAGTCCTAGCTAAATTCTTCAGATACTCCAGAGAAACTGTAAGTTAAGTTCTGATGATTTTTACCATAATAACATAAGCTTGCTATTTGGCCAGCTTTCTCTTTATTTTCCTTAATACCCTTTAAATAACTTACTTGATATCTTTTTTAATTTATGTGTTTTAAATAAGCCAGAAAATTTTCCTTTATTTCTAGTGTCTGGCCATTCCTTTAACACTTGTAAAAAAACATATTAGGTTCATATTGCAGCAATTTTATTTACAAAATTATTAGTGCTATAAATCTAATGAAATCCTACCAGTGTGTTTTCACTGACTAGATGTTTCCCTTTTGCTGATTTTCATTGTTTTTGTGCCACTAGATAGGTACTCATGAAATAGATGAAAAGTAGATTTAGATATTATAATTATTTTCTGTTAAAAAAATCTTGCCTCATCTATATATATCAGATCATATTATATATGTAATCTCACTCAGTCTTAGTTTATTCCTTCTCACTGTAAAAGGAAAATCATATTCACGTGTTTTTTTTACATATTAAGTTGTACAACAATGTTTATTATTCAAGATTAAAAAACATGTATGAGGTATTTCCTTAGGAGATAGTAAAGTATATTCAATGTTTGAAAAATTTAAAAATAAAAGCTCAACAGAATAGTAGATTAAAAGCCACAATTATATTAATATCAAGACTTAAAATAAATCAGAAGGAATATTTTTAGCATTTTTTAAATGCTGAAGAGACAGATAAAAAATGTTGTTTCAGAACTGGATTATCAGTTACAGACCTCTCTTATGTGTGGTATCTACACTAAGAGAGAAGCCAAAAAAGCAGTATTTGTTATTCTGTCATGTTCCTGTGAACATTATATTTTAATATGTGCTTTAAATAAGAAAATCAGGACTATAATACAAAATTCAAAGGGACATAAGCTTATAACATGAACACAAAGATTACTTGCTGTCCTCTGTCCCTCCCAAAACACCATTTTAGATGTTGACTGTTGTTTTTTTTTTTGGTTTTTGCTTCTAATTTTAAAATCAATCTGGAAATATCAAATACAAACATGAAATTATCCTATCTTTTTGAACACTAGTATTTGCATTGTAGTCTCAGAAAATCATGCCTTATTCTTTCATTTACCAATATATTTTAGAATTTATTTTATATGAGTGCATAGGAATTTGTCTCATTATCTTAATACCTGCTAGTCATATTGATAATATAAGAATTGTAGTCAACTCTGACTCTGATTTGTGGAGAAATATCTCTATATATACACATATAGATATATACATGTACATATATACACAAGAATAATAAGAATTATATACATATATAAAGAGATTGATATATAATACCTATATTAGTAAGAAAGAGATTAAAGGACTGCTTTTCATACATATTTCTAGTGGGCATTAATTTCTGATGCTTTCATTAAAACAGAGTGTGAATTAGTTCCTGCATCACAGAGGAGCTAAAATATCAATGCAAAAGATGATATCTTTAAATTATCCAACTGATGGATCTTTAAATTGACTCCAAACACTTCAGTTACGATCTCAGAAACCCACAGGGGCAGATCCACCCTGCCCTATAGAATATGTGTCAATGTGCACTCAATGACAACAAATTGAGCCCTTGTGTAAGTCTTGGGCTTAGAATTATACCATGCATATTCCGTTACCATTATCCTGAGCCTAGAAGAACTAGATAGTGTCCAGTTTCCCCCTCAGCAAATATTCTGAAAAGGATCACATTGCAAAGTTTGGATCAAGTGAGAAAAGGATTCAGAAAAACAAAACAAAACAAAAACCCTCAAGCTCATTAAAATAACCAGGTACTAATCAGATAGAGTTGGATGAGACTAGAGAGACTATGACCCATACCCTACACATCTGATACAGAATATATGCCTGTGGTAGAATTAAAATTTTATATTAGAAGAAAATAGGCAACATCTCTTCAAAGGTAAAGTTGAGCATATTAGAAAGGAAGTTGGAAACAGGTGATATTACATTGAGGGGATTGTGATTAATGGGCTTTCATAAAATGTCTGTGATTTATTGTAAAGCTTCACTCATGTGAAACAAACATCTCTTTGAAGGTAGACAGAATTTTATACTTGATAACAGCACAAATTAGCTTCCATATTTTGGTGGTGTTGCAGCTTTCATTTTTAGGTTCACTTTGCTTTCTGTATAGTGCAGGATGCTGTTGTCATAAGGTGGAGCCACTGAGTTAGTTCCTGCCCATAAGGACCCCAGCACAACACAACACAACACAACACAGTTCCATTCTGCCCCATTCTCACAATTTTTCTAATGCGAGGATCCATTGCTGCAGCCAAAATATCCATCCATCTCATTGTAGGCCTTCCTCTCTGTGTTCTTTTCCATGACTAAGTATGATATCCATCTCCTGACAACATGCCCAAATTGAGACCTCTTAGAACATTCTTGCAGTACATCCTCTGAGTGAGATTTGTTTTCAATTTTTGTCCTTGGTAATTTCAATATTCACTAGCACCAAAAATCAAATCCATCAATTCTTTTTGTTTTCCTTATTCAGTGGCATTTTTAATACACATATGTGGCAATTGAGAACACTAAGGCTTGGGCCAGACACACCTTAGCTCTCAGTGTAATCTCACTCCTAATCTATACCTGAAAGAGGTCTTGAACAGCAGATTTGCCCAATGCAACACTCCCAATTTCTTGCCTTTTGCTTTCATGAACTTTGCTTGTGGGTCCAAGCAAGATGAAATCCTTAACAACTTCAATATTACCTACTGGTCAAATATGGAAGATTTTGGTGTTCTTGAGATTGAATTGTAATCCATACTGAAGGCTGCAATCTCTGATCTTCATCAACAAATGTTCCAAGTCCTTTTTTTCAGAAAGCAAACTTTTGCACATATTTATTCTTGTAAATGAATCTTCCTCCAATCCTGATGTAGATATAATCTAGCTTCTATGATTAGTTGCTTCCATAAGCAGGCTGAATGAGTATGGTGAAAGGATACATCGTTGACTCACATCTTTCCTAATTTTAATAAGGTAGAATGCCCTTGATCTTTTCACAAAATCACCTTTTGATCCATGGACACGATTCACATGAGTAAACTGTAGTGTTCTCAGATTTGCACTCTTCAAAAAAGTATTCCTATTGTGTTGTGGATCATACATTCAAATGCCTTGTTAAGCAAATGTGGTGAAGAAGTGGATTGTGCCCAGATATTAAAAGATATAGGACCTGGTGTCTTAAAGATGTGAAGTTACGCAGCCACCATTCAACAGAGAAGCAACAAGCTCACTTGGATGAAGCATACCACTGGTGTGATCCTGAGGAGCCATCAGAACGAGGTAATAGTCATCAGAAGACACATAACAAACAAACAAACAAAAAAAACCAAAAGCATATTGTTGAGAGTGAGGGGTTTGGAGCGGAGTTTCAAAGACCACCTGTAGACAACGGAACCACCCAGTCACAGAGGGGTCACAGTGGAAGATGAGTCAGCTAAGAGGTAGTAAATGGAATGATTTCTTTTCAGTCACATTTTATTCTTTTTTTGCACATTTATAATTCACATATCATACAATCCAATAGCTCAATCATATTAAGATGAGTTGTACAATCATCAGAAACAATTTTAGAAAATTTCCTTATTTCCTGTTTTCATTGTTATTAGCTCCCTATTTCTCACAACCTCCCCTGACATACCCTATAGAAACACTTTATTAGCTATGGTCTCTATAGATTTACCTATGCTAGATTTCACATACAGAAACACATAAAAATAAATTTTAAAAAAAATAGCAAAAAATAGAACAAAAAGTAAACCTGGAGGTCACTCTCTTGAAGCTCAGTTATATGTCTTTTCATGTTTTGGTATATGAAACCCAGGATTGATTAATTTATAGGCAAAGCAAATAGAATCAGGGTTACAGAGATAGTGGGGGCTTGTGAAAGGGAGATGGTGTCAAGGAGTACATGCAGAAAAAAGATTGTTTGGAGGCTGATTGTGATTCTACTTGTACAATTCTACTGAACAAAGGAAGTGAAGGGGAAATACAGATGGATTAAGCCTCCAGTGAACTCCTTCTGACCATTATCAGGGATGTGATTAGGCTTCATATCTTGTAGAGCAAATTGGAAAGTTGATTATTGCAGACGCAGCAACATGAATATTTAACACCCTATCATTGATCTCCTTTCTGATTTCATTTTTGATACCAGAGTTTCTGCATGTTTATTGATAATATCTCCAAGCCAGAAATATCACAGGTGTACAACCACAGGAGAATAGATAAACAAACTAATATATTCATAAAAGAACTATCACCCACAGGTGAATTATTGAACACTGGAATATATTCACATGAAAGTACTATTAATAAAATTGCTGGGTGAGAAAGTGGCACAGAGTGGGTCCAGCCCATAGCTGACCTTCTCTGGTGTCTAATTGCAAGAGAGGAAAGGTCAGATATATCGTCACCATCCATTTTTCTTTGTTCTGATACCAACTCTTCCTCCCATGACACTCTACTGACTTGTATGCTTGGTTCCATCATTCATTGCAATCGTCACCTAGAACTCACTCATGATTAAGGGGGCTTATTAGGTTAGTTAAAAGGTTATTACAAGTCAGGATCCGTAAATAGCATACAGTCATTGGTCTCCAGCAATACCTCTCTCCCTAGCTCTTGGTCTCTAAGTCAACTTCTCCCTTGGCTTCAGCTCATACACATCTGTCTCACTGCTTCTCTGTTGTCTCATGGTCTTTCTGTCAGAGGAAACCAAACTGTAACAACTGCAGGCTCTCTAAGATGGCCGTGATCTCAGCAGACAGATCATGGAGAGAGAGAGAGAGAGAGAGAGAGAGAACCCTTTGATTCCTTTTTAATTTGTTCTTGCTTATTCTTTTAAGGGCTTTTTGTGATGTTGATGAATGGTGGTTTTAAGTGCTCTGACAACTTATCAGATCTTGCATCATTGGTGTTCATTATGTTTAAATATGTTCAATAGCATCAAATATGTTTTGCGGATGTTCTCAAAATTCAAGGTAATATTTTAGATCTCATAGGGTTCAACTTCAGTGTGAACTTACATATAAGCCTGTTCCATATTCTATACCAGGCCTGATTTTAGATAGTGATTTTGAGCTTTTCCATTGTGTCTTCCCACAGACATAGTCAATTTGTTTTCCATTTATTTAAACTGGAGAAGACCCTGTGTATAACCTTTGTGTTGTTCAATAAAAAGCTATTTCCTGTGAAAAAGTAATTGGCCTTGCAAAATTCTAATCATGCTATTTTCAGTTTCCTTTCTATTGTCAAAACCATATTTTCCAACTACTCTTCCATCTTCTTTATTTCCAACTTTTGCTTTTTAATCATGAATAATTATCAGTGCATCTTGATATCATGCTTTATTTGTGATAACAGGTTTGACACCCAGGTAAGTAAGGGACACGGAGTCATCATACGACATGCACACAGACTCCGGATACCAGGCTCAATGATACAGATCTAACTTTATTACGGCTTTTGCAAGTCTTATATATCATTTATTAACCAATCAAGTGACTTAGTTCACCTTATTCTTTGACATTCTTTTAGGATTACAGGTTTGCAACATAAAAGACAATAGGCCCAGACTGTGGGCTCTCTAACTGAGGTGTTTCCATATCTGGCTGAGACTAATAGAACAAGACTGTTTCATCCAATCACATTCCAGGTCCAACCACCCAATTGCATTACAGGAGCTTGCCTGGGTCTTAATTGCCTCAAGACTTCAGTTTTTTCCCAGGAATCATGGAAGCACAGGATGACCAGAAGCTTCGACCTGACTTAAGACTGGGATATTCCAGGCGAGTTGGAGGCATGGGTCCCAGCTCCCTAAGGGTGCAGATCAACAGACAGCAGCTTGAAGACCCCACAGCAGATGCAGCAGCAAGCTTTCTGCACTCTTCCCTGGGTTCCCACGTCCTGCCAGCAATGCCTCCACATTGATTCATTTCAAAAGAAAAGTTTGGGAAAAGTCTTCACTTTATTCTTCACAAGTTTTTATGGTTGACTGTGTAAATTTGACTACTATTTGCATTGTCTGGATTTCCGTGAAGTTAGAAAGATATAATTCTATTATAGAGAGTAGAATACTACAAGATCACAAACTGTCCCCTTTTTGACAATTAATTCCCATTCTATTGATTGAACCATTGCTTGCATATTAAATCACATGTTTATTCTGATTCAGATGGCTAAGATTAGTTAATTTCAGAACACTAACCAGTAGAATATCGATCTCTGTTCATTCCATTTCCTTTATGATAGCTTCTAATTTTCCTAGATTTATAATTCATACATTCCAAGTTGTGATTATTAGATTTTTGTAACTGCTTCTTTTAATTTTGAGCTGTGTCCTATCAGCAAATGAAAGTCTCACAGTCTCTACTCCCACAAACTTTACTCAATTCGATTCACCATGGTCAACTCAACATTGGAAAAGCACATCGTCCTCATCCACCTTTTTAGGGCCTTCTAATACAAAAGGTTCCATCTTCTGGCACTAGATCTCATAATAACCTGCTTCCATTCTTTGGACAATATTTCAACGTTATAGATAAGGTTCAAAGCATGTACATCCTCTGAAGTTGGCAGCCAGGTTCTTCTTCATTATCTATAGTTACTCTGGAAGCTCCCCTGGTGTCTGTAACTTTGCAAGACGCTGCTGGAATTTTCAAATACTAGAGATAGAGCTTTCAGCACCACAGCAACACATAAGTCACCACAGTATGACAAACTAATAGAAAAGTGGTGCAAAATAGCAGAAGGCAATTAAACATTTCATAGAGAGCCCCATCTTACTTTTAGATAGAGGAGGGAAAAGAAATAGACAAGAAAATCTGTGCTACTATAGAGTTAAGAGAAGCATCAAAAGAAAGATAATAGTGTACACTGAATCACTGTACCCCAAAGATCTAGTTGACATTCACTATTTCAAGCGGTAACACATAAGCAAGAATCAATGATATGAAGAAAGAAAGATGTGTTTATACTTCTGGCTATAATCTTCAGCTTAAACCAAAGCTCCAGGAATTGAAGCATACCAATTGACATGAAATGTTTCAACAACAAACAAGCATATCCATAGTTGTGCCCATTTCAAAGAAAGGTGAATCACACAGAATTCAGAAATTGTTGAACAATAATATTAATAGCACCTGCCTTGAAATTTTACTGAAAATGATTTTTAAATGGTTGTAATGTTATATTGACAGAGCTGCCAGAAATTCCAGCTGGATTCAGAAAAAGATGTAGAAGAAAGGATATCATTGTTAGTGGATTGATTTTAAATGGAAACATAGAATACCAGGAAGGTGTTTATTTTTAGATATTCATAGTTATTGTCCATCTTTGACTTATGAAGCAAATGGAAATATTATGCCTTTCTTTAGGAGTGTCTTCAGTTTCCAAATGACATTTTAGTTTTTCAACACAAAGTCTTGTGCAGAAGATTTGACCACAGAAATAGGGCCATTGTTTGCTTCACAACTGCTTCTTCCATAAGAGTAATAATGGACTGGAATAAAATAAAATCATTGGAATTTTAGTATTTCTCCATTTGTAATCATGCTATTTATTTATAGCAATTGAGTTGTTATTCATGATGAAATTTATAGATTTTTTTAAATTTTCACCAGCAAGTGCTTCAGGGAGCACGGTTGAATCGTCTGCATATCACAAGTTGTTATTAAACCTTTCTCCAATCTTGCTGCAGTATTCTTCTTTGTATAATCCAGCTTCTCAGATTATTTTCTCTGAATATGTATGGTATAAGCATGGGCATATGTAGACTGATGAAAGTAACATTATCTAAAAGGATAATTTCTGATTCCTACTTTTATGAGCAGCAACTGGAGCTGTAAAAGCTTGTGAATGGACTGCTAAGACTTATTTTGTCTGAAGCAGAGTGGAGAAAATAAAAGGCTTATGGAAACAATAAATTCAATTGAAGTAGTGAATCACAGCTTACACTAGCCCATCACCAGAACTAGACAGTACCGGGATAACATTATCAATAATTTTCAGTTATGATTATAGTCACAATAGAAGATCCTTCATGGGGAGGGAGAAAAAAATAGAACAAAAAACTAAATCACAAAAAGAAATGACCTAATGATCATATGCACACTGTTGAAACTCCCAAGATTTTGACCTTAGATAATATCCCAACCTGGAAATGTACCTCCCATTAGGGATACATTTTTCCCCAAACAATAGGCAGACTTATAACCATAATGATAGCTGTAGCAAGAGTGTATCCCTCTGTGCCATCGATCACAAAATACCAAAGGGCATCATTGGACTAACAACATGAAAGAAAGGAGAGAAGAACCAAGGTAAAGAGAGGAGCAGGAAACTAAATGAAAAGATTGCTGCTGCTTTGATGGGATTGTCACCAATATCACAAAATAAAATCTACTTTAATTGCTAAATATAAGCCTAATTCGGTCACGGCACTTTCACTCAAACTACAATGAAAAGTTAAAGGTGATAGAAAATTCTTAAGAATTATGTTTTCCAAATTCACAGGGAAAAATAAGCAAGGATAACTGGAATAGGTAATTAAACATTTATGAAGACAAGTTTAAATGCACATTTTCTTTCTTTTCTTCTAAAATTGATTTAAATGGGAGATGCTAAAATAATGTGTACTTTGGCTTATGTCAACACTATATCATATAGCAGTGTCGATGGAGTGGGTGGAACCACGACAATTTAATGGAATGTGAACAAATATATGCATAAGAATTATGTGTTCAATTTTTCACATAAATTAATATGAATATATACATTTTCACAAAAAGATAAAGAAATACATGTATATAGTAGCAGCATTGTTGCCTTTCAGCCAAGATAAACCTGACACTTGCTTTTCACTGATGTGAATTCATCCTGTGCTATTGTATTTAGCTACCTGCAGTGGTTTGTCCCCAGTCTTGTATTCTCTCACAGAAGTATTTGCTACCAAACCACAGAAGCTTTGGTGAAAATGGACATGATCTCTTTGAGACCATAAAGCTATATCTTTTTGTAGTAACCTAAAGGCCAATGAAGATTTTCATTCGAAGGCAGTAGTTTTCAACCTTCCTAATGTCATGACACTTTAATACAGTTCCTCATGTGGTGGTGACCCCAACCATAAAATTATTTCCATTGTTGCTTCAAATCCTTGTGAAATGGTCTGTTGTCCCCCAAAAGGGTCAGGAACAACAAGCTGAGAACCGCTCTAAGGCCCTTAAGAGTAGGCATTGACTCGTTAGCAGGTTTTGTTGCTGCAATTCAATATTAGAGAATTTAAAGAGAAGCTGAGAGTGATTGAGATACCTGCAGTGAAGGTCAGTCTCTGACCTATATATCCTATGTTTCTCTAAATGATGCATTAGATCATCTAAATAGGCACAGAAAGAAAATTCTCCTATATATTTTATTTCATGGGGCGATGGTGGCTTTTCTTGTCATTTTCTATGAGCACATATTATCAGTCATTCCTCTAAGGCAGTCTTTCCTTGCCCATCAAGTCACCACTGACCCCTAAAACCACTACAGGGCAGGGTGGAACTGTCCCTGTCCGTCTCCAATGTTGGAGCTTCACAGAACTGGAAAGTCTCACCCTTTCCTGGAGGAGCCGGCTGATGAGTTCAAACTGCTGCCCTCACTGTTCGTAGCCCAATGCATGACCACAATGCATTGATGGTTTCATTGTTTAGTCATTGGTATGGAATTTAAAACAGTTGAGAAAAAGAAATTATACAAGTACACACCAGCTATGAATCACAATGCATGAATTGTTGAC
Source organism: Nesogale talazaci (assembly GCA_004026705.1). NCBI lineage: Eukaryota > Metazoa > Chordata > Mammalia > Afrosoricida > Tenrecidae > Nesogale > Nesogale talazaci. Next base: position 96,307 of record PVJH01006790.1, read on the forward strand.
TTGTACAGACTAGTCTAAGTGACTGAATGCTATTTATACAAACGGGGTTGGTAGGTGATAGGGCAAATCTTCCAATTATATCCATTCACAGAAGCAGAGCCATGCCTGCCACGCTGATCCATGTCATGAGGAAGCTAAGGAGGGCAATGAAATATAAGTATGTTGGAACATGGGACCAACGTCATTGGTCATCTTTAAAGGAAGAGAGTCCAAGAACCAACATCTGACAGTTCCATGCCCTTGTGCTCTGGACTTGTCACTATCCGCTTCTTCTCACACTGGTTTCAGATTTAAGTTCTGTGGTTGCAGGTGACATTGAGCAGTTGTTCACTAACTGGGGCTTAAATATCAAGTCCTTCTGACGTGATCTAGCACGGATGTTGCGCACCTTGAAACAGAGTCTGAAGTTCTAGTGGGCTATAGCAGACTGACGGGGTCATCAGGACTACATGGAAACTAGGTTAAACATGTCCAATGGATGAAGACCTTAGCATCAGGTATTTTATCCCCTTGCGTTCCACAACATTATTTTGTTCCCACATGTCCCCACAACCCAATGGGTGGTTATTGCACCTCGCACATTTTCTCTCCTAACCCAATGGTTCTCAACCTTCCTAATGCTGTGACCCCATGTTGTGGTGACTCCAATCACAAAACTATTTTCATTTCTACTTCATAACTGTAATTTTGCTATGAATAAGTTATGAATCATCATGTAAATAGCTGATATGCAGGATGCATTCTCATTGCATACAAACATAACTAAAGCATTAAAGCATTGATTCATTGCATTGAACATAATTAAGCATAGTGACTAATCACAAAACAATATGTAATTATATATTGTAAAGTATTTATTTCTGATTACAAATACATGAAATTTTGTCTTTTAGCATGGTGCAGTGTGGGTAACAGTCTTCACCCTGGTGCTCATATGTGGGCATATCTGCATGTAGTTGGACCATCAGAGACAAATAGAGGAACCGTGTCTTAGTTCCTATGTGTTTTCTGATGGTCTTATGTGACTCCTATGAAAACAGGCATAGGAGAACATGCAAATATAGCAAGCAAAAATTAAATAGCAGACATAAATGTAATTATAGCAAGCAGAAATTAAATAGCAGTCATAAATGTAATTATATATCAATAATACTAAATATGAATTGAGACAATCATGAGACAATGAAAAGAATGACAATAAAAAAAAAAGAAAAGAACGACAATGAAAAGAAAAATGGTCAGATAGGAAAATAGGCAAACAGACAAATATACCCACTAATAGACCCAGAAGTATATGGTCTGCTGCATATGTATTTCAAATATAAAATTACAAATTGATGAAATATAAGTAGATTACAATGAAATATCATGGAAATAATAGCTATGTATATTATCAGACAAAATAGACTTTAAGGACTACACTAGAAAAAACAGGTAATATTCTATAGTGATAGATGAATGACTTCAGCAGGAAAATATAAGTTAATCATAAACATGTATGTACACAAAGGCATGGTATCAATATTCATAGGCACAAAAATTCAAAAGTGGGGTAGACTTGGCATAAAAAGTAATTGAAGATATCAGTAGTCTACTTTTAATAATAAATAAAATAATGAGAAAGAAGAACAGCAAATAAATCTTAAACATTATAGACCAGCGAAACACTTTTATTTATGAAATACACTGAAAATAAATACAAATTAGATGATATGAAAGTCTATAAAGCAAATATCAATAAATATACAAGTATTGAAATAAAACCGATTTAAATTCTCAAGCAACTTTCAATTTCAATTTCAAATTTTAGTTTATATCAGGGTTTTGGGAGAATGGGATAGATAGAAGAGGAAAGAGTGATATGCCAAAACATGGAAGTTTAGAATTATGCATCTAAACAAATGAAAAACTATAAATAGAGTAATCAAATTAAATCATTTTAAGTAAACAATTTGAGTG